>CALYLW010001145.1:196263-436105 GCA_944989445.1 Ampullaceana balthica
GAACATCTTCCATCCACAAGAAACCAATCACAGAACATCTTCCATCCACAAGAAACCAATCACAGGACATCTTCCATCCACAAGAAACCAATCACAGGACATCTTCCATCCACAAGAAACCAATCACAGAACATCTTCCATTCACAAGAAACCAATCACAGAACATCTTCCATCCACAAGAAACCAATCACAGGACATCTTCCATCGACAAGAAACCAATCACAGGACATCTTCCATCCACAAGAAACCAATCACAGAACATCTTCCATTCACAAGAAACCAATCACAGAACATCTTCCATCCATAAGAAACCAATCACAGAACATCTTCCATTCACAAGAAACCAATCACAGAACATCTTCCATCCATAAGAAACCAATCACCTACAAGGCCCCAATTACCCACCAGGGCAGCACACACCCAAACAAATGACCTAATCTTTGGTGAACTTTTGACTAATATTTTAAAACCGAGAGACTGAATATCTTGCGTGGGGGAGGGAGGGGGAGGGGTTGTGATGGAGGTGCTAAGGTGGGGGCATAACTATCGATCCAATCAAGACAAAAGGTCGAATTCAAAACCGACTACAATTTGAGAGTGGGGCGGTGAGTGGACCGTCTTGAACTGGAGTGTCTGTTGGTGGCGATAATTGACCTGATTGGTCATTCTATTTATAGACTTATCGTCTGCTCATCTGAGTACATTGTCCCAAAAGGTTAACGATCTTTTCAGTTGTCTTTTGTGGACTAAGAAATGATCTGCCGGCAATATATTGTAAAATAAAATAATTTTAAAAATGTAAGAATTAGATAATGATATACCGACATGAATTGACGGAGGGGGGTTTGACAAGTGCGGCACTTTTTACTTTTTAAAAATAGTTTATGGAATTTTAGGTTGATTGCAGAGTTTTCGATAAAAGGCGGGTAAAATTAATTGTTGTTATTATTTTTTTAAATTAAAACTGCCCCTCAAATTTCTTAACTTTCTGTAAAGGGACACTATGCCTAGAAACTGGTGACCCCCAGAAGTACCCGCAGAGCAAAGTCCGATGACCACTTGACCGATGAATGTGAGTTGATATTTAGAACCGAAGCCCAGGACTTGAGTCCAACGATTCCAGCCGACGATTGATTTGTAATTCGGTTTCAGGGTGTCCACACAAAGTTACCGCCATCTTCTCTAACCCTCCCCACATCCTTCTCCGTGACAAATAACCATCTCATCAACCATCTGATCCCCCCAGCCAAGTCGATGGTCCACACCGCTTTTATGTCTCTACTGGATACAGGCCGTCGTCGTCTTCAAAGTCGTTTCGCTTGCAGCAGGCAATATCCACACGATGACAGATGAAACCCGTAACGTCTGCTGGCCTCGTGACGTCACAGCAGACGGACATTAAGTGCACTGTTTTTACGTGACGTCTCCATTTTCTGACTTCCGGGAACGACCGAGACTTTTCAGACCTGCGTTTAAAAGTTGTTATTGTAATTTTTTAATTTTTTAAAAATCTTTTTCCCCTTCAGATTAAAACAAAAATAATTTGATGTTTATAACACTTAGTGCTTGGCCTTGTGGTTTGATGTTATAACACTTAGTGCTGGGCCTTGTGGTTTGATGTTATAACACTGAGTGCTGGGCCTTGTGGTTTGATGTTATAGCACTTAGAGCTGGGCCTTGTGGTTTGATGTTATAACACTTAGTGCTGGGCCTTGTGGTTTGGTGTTATAACACTGAGTGCTTGGCCTTGTGGTTTGTGTTGGTTAAAATCTGCAAGTCTTTTGTTTCTTTAGTGTTCATGAATGACAACATTCGGTGACAAGTCACGTGGTGCAGCATCATCCGACACAGGGCAATAAATAAAGTCATCCAATGACAACATCTAGGTCAATAGGACATTAATGGGCATGTAGAACAGTCACTTTTAGGAGAGGGAAGAGATCCCTTCAGCATTTCTACTTGAGAAGATAAACTTCAGTTTCATTATCTTTTACTGAGCCGTGTGCATATTTTTACACCAGGTCCGGATCCCGATATTTTTAATTGGTTTTGTCATTTCATGGCTGAAATCAATTAATAGAGTTAACATGGCATTCGGTTCAACCAATTCCATTTAGATATCAATCAAACATCCGGGTGTTCTTTGAGAACTTATCTCGAGTGACATTTTTTAATTAAAAGTTAATTTGAGTGAATGTCTTAGCAGACTTTACAAAGACAAATACTTGTTTACACCTTTATTATACTTAAACACAAAGCTAGATTTACCTAGTTGCTAGACAAGCTATAGATTAAGAACCCGCCTTCTTGATCCCCCCCCCCGGAATTTACAAAAAATCATATTTGGCACTGACATAGAATATCCGGACTCACAAGGGCCCCCATATCTCAAATAGCTTAGGGCCCCATCAAGTCTAAATCCGACCCTGCTTAAAAATTTAGCAAACGTAATGTTGCTTTAAGTATTTTCTCCCAAAACTGTTTGAGGAAAACTTTGTGTAAATTTAAAAACATTATGCAATGGGTCATGACGTTTTCCGGTCTGAGAACTGACAAATTCCAAACTACCAGGTAGTTTCAATATTCGTGTCCTGGTAATAGCCTGTGTTCACCAATCGCCACAAGGTTAGCTTTACCGACGGCGCAATAGTATTCGCTAACAAATTAATTTTCACTACATAAAGAATAAATCTGAAGATCCAGACATGTTAAAATTAAAATTTAGAAGATAAAGAAATGGAGGCAGTTTTTAATAAAGGCCAGAGAGCCGTGTAGATTGTGTGGGCTGTGTACAAAAGCCCGTCATCGGAGGTAAACAATTATATCACCCACTCGCTTTGTCCTCATCAAGGATACCCGGGCACCTTTTAAAAAAAAGATAATTTAAATTTTCGTTGGGGAAAAAAATGAAAACGTCAATGATTATTGTTTCAAGGAAAAACTATTTCCTCACATTTCCTGCAGACGACATTTAAATATCTCCAGAACATTTGAATTTTTATAACGCTCCGGGGGAAGACATGGCGACAAATCAACAAAACGGAAATCTGAGGTTAAAAAAAAATATTTAAAAAAATAGTAAAATATCTTTTATTGAATTACCGCAAGACACGTGGATGTCAGATTCAAAATGACGTCACTTCCTTGTTTTTTTGCGATTACACTTCGTTCAAATACTGTAGCGTTAAAATAGTTAAATTATTATTTTATGCCCACAAATTTAACAGGTATTTTTAGCCATGACGTAATACGTAATGATCTGGGTTTTTAAAGTTTTTGTAGTGCTATCAAGTGAAAGTTTTGTCTCCTGCTCCACGCAATAATCGTATGTGTTCATTAAGACTTTCATTCCATTCTTAACCTAAATTTTTCCCGCATAACATCCGAGGATTTAATGAATCCGAGCTCTACTCCGAACTCCGGCAAAAATTAAAATGTTATTATAATGTTGTTCTTACCGTTTACAGGGGGCAGCATACTGTTTAATGTGGGTAGTATAATGTTGTATACATCGTTTATAGTGGGTAGTATAATGTTGTATACATCGTTTATAGTGGGTAGTATAATGTTGTATACATCGTTTATAGTGGGTAGTATAATGTTGTATACATCGTTTATAGTGGGTAGTATAATGTTGTATACATCGTTTATAGTGGGTAGTATAAGTTGTATACACGTTTAATGCGGGAAGTATTAGTGGTTAAATAAGGTGTGTGTGTGTGGGGGGGGGGTTTGAGCTAAGTATTATGACCAATGAGTTGTCGCTCCTGCTAACGGATCTTGCTGATCAGGCCTTTGTAATGATTACAACAACCACTATGTTCTATTGTTTGTTTATACGACCTTGTCACCGATCGTGAGCTGCTGCCCTCCCGACCCTGCTCTCTAAACATTAACCCCTGGTTGCAATCCAGTCGAGATCTCATGACGTCATGAATGGATGACACGGGTATCCGTCATAATTAACGTCAATTCATCTGGTACTGAAACACATGCGGGTTGGCTTCCGATGGAACACAATAGGGTTGGCTTCCGATGGAACACAATAGGGTTGGCTTCCGATGGAACACAATAGGGTTGGCTTCCGATGGAACACAATAGGGTTGGCTTCCGATGGAACACAATAGGGTTGGCTTCCGATGGAACACAATAGGGTTGGCTTCCGATGGAACACAATAGGGTTGGCTTCCGATGGAACACATAGGGTTGGCTTCCGATGGAACACAATAGGGTTGGCTTCCGATGGAACACAATAGGGTTGGCTTCCGATGGAACACAATAGGGTTGGCTTCCGATGGAACACAATAGGGTTGGCTTCCGATGGAACACAATAGGGTTGGCTTCCGATGGAACACAATAGGGTTGGCTTCCGATGGAACACAATAGGGTTGGCTTCCGATGGAACACAATAGGGTTGGCTTCCGATGGAACACAATAGGGTTGGCTTCCGATGGAACACAATAGGGTTGGCTTCCGATGGAACACAATAGGGTTGGCTTCCGATGGAACACAATAGGGTTGGCTTCCGATGGAACACAATAGGGTTGGCTTCCGATGGAACACATATAGGGTTGGCTTCCGATGGAACACATTAGGGTTGGCTTCCGATGGAACACAATAGGGTTGGCTTCCGATGGAACACATCCAAGGATGGCTCACATTGCACAAAATTCAGGAGCCATAACGTAGATCTATAACCACAACCAATGTTCCCTTTAAGCTGCGCGGTTAATCAGCCGCGCAGATATCTGGCCGACGCCGCGAGGCAGTTTAGAATTACCGCGCAGTAAATTTGTAGACTATTTCTCACAAAAATGGATGATGTGCTACTTTGCACACGGACCAACGAACCTTAGAGGGAACATTGACCACAACCACAACGACTGATTGATACTGACAGTGTCAGCGTGTTACAGTGATGACCATCATATTCCGGCCATTTGGTACAACTTTCTTTTAGTCGTACATTTCAGCTTGTTTCTTGTTCACAAACTTAGGAATCGGTTCAAGTATGAACTTTCGACTGACTCCCCCGTGATTGACAAGTATTTTATAACAAAAAGCACACATTTTTTCTAACTTAACGACAAATGATACTTCTTTAAATACGTGTGTAATAAAACTTTATGTTTTAATATAAAAAACTAGGGCTGTTATCGAATAATTTAAATTTAATTGTTAACTTTTTGAAAAATTAACGATTAATTAATACTAAATTTCGATTAAAGCAAAAAATAGAAATTTATGACGTCATTAAACTAAAAATTTCAAGGGAAGTAACAAAAACAGGGAATTGATTTTTTAAATTTAATTGAGTTAGTTCCCCTGTCTCACAGACGTTGAAAATTAAGAGTATTTGAACTAAATTTTATGACAATGTATTGATACTTAATCGGATGTTTGAGCTGAAGGTGGTACGTCAGCGATGTATTTGATCCTTTAAAAGAGAATTGTTTATGGCAGTGAACACAGTAAACTTTTTAACCATCTTCGACTTTGCAATCCGCAGTTAGCTTAAAAACAAAATGTTTGCTCAACTTTCCAGTTATATGTTAAATTTAACTGCGCTGATGCTGTCAGCAAAATTTTTAGTTGGCGTCTGCCGGTCCACATGACATTAATAAAATAAATTATAATATTACGCGGGAGAAGTTTGTACGCAAAAAATATATAAATCATTATTAATTATTAATAATTTATTATTTATGAATAAAATTTTATAAAAAAATATTATAAATCTTTTCATTTTTATTTTAATCGAATTTTTATCGATTAAAATAATTTTAATCGATACAATTTTTAACGATTAATCGAGAAATTAACCGTAAATTTCCGCAGCCCTAATAAAAACTAAAACACTTTATTTATAGATGGTCACAAGGATGAGCTAAAGATGCCAGGAAGTAAGAGCAAGGACAAAGTTTTTAAAAAAATTAATTTTTGAGTTTGAGTTTCGTGACGATGGCTTTCAGAGTTATGTCCACTTGTTTTTTGTTTTTGTTTTGTTTTGATGTTTAAAATTCTAAAAATAATTTCAGATTCATGTAGTGAATTTTAACGAAATTATGTCCATTTTGTAAAAAAATAAATATTTGTTTACCCCCTCCCCAATTATCCATACAACCACAATAAAACCACTGTCGGGTAATGACTGTAATGACGTGAACAAGAGATTGTAAACTGAATGAAATACGATAATAAAAAATCCTTCACAAAAATAACCCAATGTTTCCATAGTCAATTATTGGATCACGTCATCACAAAATGACATGTTCTGTTCTTTACATCAATAACTTAGTGTTTTGCTTCTGTCGGTACACGGCGAAGTTTTCTGTCAAGTTTCTTTCCGTTTTAATTTCTTTATGAAAACCTTCAACTGCTCCTAGCATGGAGCATGTGGGAGTGCTCTTTGTCATGCAATGATTAAAAAACATTACATAGAGATTTTTTATGGACATTTTTTGCTGGTAGAAATATATTTTAAAAATGAAATCAATAACGAAGAAACGAACTGGAAACAAAGTTTTTTAGTTGTTGGTTTTTCGCTGTTCCGTTTGCTTGATGGCGTAATTGCATAAGTTCCGTATTCTTCAATAAGGGACACTTCGTCAACCTACGAAACGAGTGCTTTGTGAATTTGCAGTGTTTAATGTTGTATTAATGTTCTACAGAGATGATGGATATATTCAATGTGACTGTTATACCAACTACTAAAACCATGGTACATTGGTTAAAGCTGTGCACCCATGACCTATGACCTTTTAATTGACTCAAGCACTTAAATAGCCACGACTTATCCTTGAGGATGTATATTATTCTTCCAAATCTGATTTGGGCGAATTTTTTTTTAAAAAAAAGGCGAGTCTTGGAATCTTTTCATGGAGAACTTTGAATTTTTTTAAGTTAAAGGTATTAAAAGAAAGAAAGAAAAAGAATTTTAAAAAAAACATCAACATTCCACCGTTTTATAATAGAAGTAGAAGCGCCTGTTTTCTCAGACTCAGTATTTAAGGTCATTTAATGGTCTCTGTGAGCCACCATGTCGTACACTCATGGGTACTTTATTGAGGTTCTCAAAGAGCACCAAAGTCACAGTCATATCTCTTGGATAGAGGAGGTCCCTCTCCGAATACAAGCATAGATGTTATAGATTGTTTTAATATAACTTGAAGGGTTCTAAAAAGATGCCCCCCACAGCCACTCTTCATTGTTTGCCTGCAAATGTTGAGAACCGCCCTAATGTAGCCATGCCAGCCGAGACCGTCCCCTCATATGATGAGAACCGCCGAATGTAACCATGCTAGCTGAGACCGTTCCCTCACACGATGAGAACCGCCGTATGTAACCATGCTAGCTGAGACCGTCCCCTCACATGATGAGAACCACCGTATGTAACCATACTAGCTGAGACCGTCCCCTCACACGCCGAGAACCGCCGTCTTGTAGCAATGCCAGCTGAGCCCGTCCCCGCTGGGCGCTGTCGGAGACGAAGAAACCCTTGAATGCCAAACGCACTGGACTTAAGTGGCTCCAGGACCTCCAACCAATTATAGGCTTCCACATTGATGCGAAACAGTGAGCCGTTTTCACAGAGCCCAAAGCCTGACAAAGTCCCACCCCCGCCTCAACCACAATCTCCGCGGTCATTTATCTTGCGTAACTAAATCATCGTCTACCGTCAACATCTCCATTGAGACTCGATTCTTTCATTTATTGATGATTTCAAAATTTAAACGATCATTAAACATTCTTAGTTAATCGGATTACGATAATATTTCTTTAATAAAACTGGAGGACGGAGATTTTTGTCCTCTTATAACGTACACCTACAAGTGGCAAACATTGTGTGTGGGTCGACGTGGAAAAGTAGGATACATACGCTTGTTTTTTTCCTCATCGTTACCATAAGTTACCAATACATTTTTTGTAATACGCTGCCTGAAGTAAAACTTGGTGTGTGACCAGTGTGTCCTCCTTTATGACCCCCCCCCCACAGCAATGACAACCACTGTAGCTCATGATGGTCAAGGACGACTTTGGGGCTGTGTGTGTGACCAGTGTGTCCTCCTTTATGACCCCCCCCCCACAGCAATGACAACCACTGTAGCACATGATGGTCAAGGATGACTTTGGGGCTGTGTGACCAGAGTGTGTCCTCCTTTATGACCCCCCCCCAGCAATGACAACCACTGTGTCACATGATGGTCAAGGACGACGTTTGGTGTTGAGAACATCTTCGACAGCACTGTGACTGTCACGACCAGAGAACATCTTCCACAGCACTGTGACTGTCACGACCAGAGAACATCTTCCACAGCACTGTGACTGTCACGACCAGAGAACATCTTCCACAGCACTGTGACTGTCACGACCAGAGAACATCTTCCACAGCACTGTGACTGTCACGACCAGAGAACATCTTCCACAGCACTGTGACTGTCACGACCAGAGAACATCTTCCACAGCACTGTGACTGTCACGACCAGAGAACATCTTCCACAGCAATGTGACTGTCACGACCAGAGAACATCTTCCACAGCACTGTGACTGTCAGGACCAGAGAACATCTTTCACAGCACTGTGACTGTCAGGACCAGAGAACATCTTTCACAGCACTGTGACTGTCACGACCAGAGAACATCTTTCACAGCACTGTGACTGTCACGACCAGAGAACATCTTCCACAGCACTGTGACTGTCACGACCGGAGAACATCTTCCACAGCACTGTGACTGTCACGACCAGAGAAAATCTTTCACAGCACTGTGACTGTCACGACCAGAGAACATCTTCCACAGCACTGTGACTGTCACGACCAGAGAACATCTTCCACAGCACTGTGACTGTCACGACCAGAGAACATCTTCCACAGCACTGTGACTGTCACGACCAGAGAACATCTTCCACAGCAATGTGACTGTCACGACCAGAGAACATCTTCCACAGCACTGTGACTGTCAGGACCAGAGAACATCTTTCACAGCACTGTGACTGTCAGGACCAGAGAACATCTTTCACAGCACTGTGACTGTCACGACCAGAGAACATCTTTCACAGCACTGTGACTGTCACGACCAGAGAACATCTTCCACAGCACTGTGACTGTCACGACCGGAGAACATCTTCCGCAGCACTTCGACTGTCACGACCAGAGAAAATCTTCCACAGCATTGTGACTGTCACGACCAGAGAACATCTTCCACAGCACTGTGACTGTAACGACCAGACAACATCTTCCACAGCACTGTGACTATCACGACCAGAGAACATCTTCCACAGCACTGTGACTGTCACGACCAGATAACATCTTCTACAGCACTGTGACTGTCACGACCAGAGAACATCTTCCACAGCACTATGGCTGTCACGACCAGAGAACATCTTCGACAGCACTATGACTGTCACGACCAGAGAACATCTTCCACAGCACTGTGACTGTCAGGACCAGAGAAATCTTTCACAGCACTTTGACTGTCACAACCAGAGAACATATCTCACAGGATTGTGACTGTCACGACCAGAGAACATCTTCCACAGCACTGTGACTGTCACGACCAGAGAACATCTTTCCACAGCACTGTGACTGTCAGGACCAGACAACATCTTCCACAGCACTATGACTGTCACGACCAAAAACATCTTACACAGGATTGTGACTGTCACGACCAGAGAACATCTTCCACAGCACTGTGACTGTCACGACCAGAGAACATCTTCCACAGCACTGTGACTGCCACGACCAGAGAACATCTTCTACAGCACTGTGACTGTCAGGACCAGATAACATCTTTCACAGCACTGTGACTGTCACTGACAGAATTTTTTTTTGGAGTCTACATTTTTGTCCCAAGTAACAATACTTCAGAAATGTGCATCCACTAAATACGAAGGAATATGGCATCAAGGGCAGGAATTCTCATTTACTAAATCATTTCCCAATAATTGTTTTGGCTGCTAGATAAATTGAAGTTCAACCTACTGTGTATTTTGTGCTTCTGAAAGGTTTTCTTTGTCCTGTAAACACATTAAAATACATGTATATGGAGAACTGTTAAATTGGCACCTTTTGTGAATTGTAGACAATCTTCACGTTTTCTCTCTCTCTCTCTCTCTCTCTCTCTCTCTCTCTCTCTCTCTCTCTCTCCTCTCTCTCTCTCTCTCTCTCTCTCTCTCTCTCTCTCTCTCTCTCTCTCTATCTCTATCTCTCTCTCTCTCTCTCTCTCTCTCTCTCTCTTTCTCCCTCTGTGATCTCAGAGATTCTTCATCCTCTCTACTGAATCTTTTCTCACTCCTCGACCCATTGACCTCTGACACTTTCATCGATGACCAACCTTAATTATGACACACTCATAACCCCCCCCCACCAACACACATACACACAGAGATATACATACCACACACGCACATACACAATTTAGAGCTCACACTAAAAACTAAAGCTAAAAAGACAGACGTGAAGATGCCACCATGTCTGTGAAGGTATTCGTCTTAACGTAGGTCGTCGTAGGTCGACTATTTTACCCGGCTTGTCATCCTTACCTCCCCCCTCCCTACTCCCGTCTCCCACGAGTAAGGACAAAGGAGAAACTCCTGTGATAGAAAAAATGTTATGCTATTCTTTATTTACTTTAAAAAAAAACCACCGGGTCAACACGTACGGTGCAAAGTAAGTCGAGTGACTTAAACTTCCGACAGTCTCCAGACGGAGAAGTTAACCAAAGTGAAGAATAGGCTGGAGCTGCGCCACCATGTCATCCAGACGGCAAGCGCTGGGGGAGTGGGGTGGTGGGGGTGTCGTTAGGGAGACTAAAATGTTATAATTGAGTTATTGATAACTATTTAGCGGGAACTCGCCGTCACCCGCGATCCGTTAGGTTAATACCGAAATTGAGAAAAAGGGCGAAGTGCCCGGCCCCCCTCTGTGGCGATCTCCTCCGGGTCTCCCCTTTGAAAGCCTTCATTAAGTCCGAGGAATGGAAACACTTATGGATACTGAACTGTCACATTCCGACAGTAATTGCCTCGCTCGATTCAACAAAGAAAAACCAATTTAATGGTCTGCTATAGGAGACGTCTGGAGCCTGCTGTTTTAATGTCTGCTATAGGAGGCGTGTGGAGTCTGCTGTTTTAATGTCTGCTATAGGAGACGTCTGGAGCCTGCTGTTTTAATGTCTGCTATAGGAGACGTGTGGAGCCTGCTGTTTTAATGTCTGCTATAGGAGACGTGTGGAGCCTGCTGTTTTAATGTCTGCTATAGGAGACGTTTGGAGCCTGCTGTTTTAATGTCTGCTATAGGAGGCGTGTGGAGTCTGCTGTTTTAATGTCTGCTATAGGAGACGTTTGGAGCCTGCTGTTTTAATGTCTGCTATAGGAGGCGTGTGGAGTCTGCTGTTTTAATGTCTGCTATAGGAGACGTTTGGAGCCTGCTGTTTTAATGTCTGCTATAGGAGACGTTTGGAGCCTGCTGTTTTAATGTCTGCTATAGGAGGCGTGTGGAGTCTGCTGTTTTAATGTCTGCTATAGGAGACGTCTGGAGCCTGCTGTTTTAATGTCTGCTATAGGAGACGTTTGGAGCCTGCTGTTTTAATGTCTGCTATAGGAGACGTCTGGAGCCTGCTGTTTTAATGTCTGCTATAGGAGACGTCTGGAGCCTGCTGTTTTAATGTCTGCTATAGGAGACGTCTGGAGCCTGCTGTTTTAATGTCTGCTATAGGAGACGTCTGGAGCCTGCTGTTTTAATGTCTGCTATAGGAGACGTTTGGAGCCTGCTGTTTTAATGTCTGCTATAGGAGACGTCTGGAGCCTGCTGTTTCAGAACAGGAAAGCAAAGCAGAGGCTTAGGCTTTTATTTTATTTTAATAATTATTTTTTAAAAAACAATTTAAAATATATACTTATATCTCAACCACGAAAACATTGCAGTTACAACAACAAGATTTGAGGGTAAATTATAAAAAGAAACCTGGTTTATTCGGACAATTGAGTTTCGAATTGTGAGATAAAAATAGCTGTTATTCAGATATGCGCGAATAGTCAAATTTCATGTCACTAATGTGAAAGTTTTACTATTAGTTTCTGATCTTTACAATTCTGTTTTACTATATGTTTCTGCATCTTTACAATGTCTGTATAAAAAGTTTTACTATTATGTTTCTTGCATCTTTACAATGTCTGTATAAAAAGTTTTACTATTATGTTTCTTGCATCTTTACAATGTCTGTATAAAAAGTTTTACTATTATGTTTCTTGCATCTTTACAATGTCTGTATAAAAAGCTTTTTAACAACAAAAAAAAATCAACCCGCGAAATGCCGAACAAAGATATTGTATATAAGGTCAATCCAGACGAAAGCAAACGATAAATCGAGCAATCGGGAAATAAAATTGCCCATTCATAAACAATCTGGTCAAAGAGATTGTTAAATAAAACGTTAATTCACATGCTGGGGCATCAAAGGAAGCTAGTTTTTAACAAGAGATTTTATAAAAATTTGATGGAAATCAAAGACATTGCCCAAAAGAAATTATTGTAGCGCCTTAAAAAGGATTTGAAAAAATAAATAAATTGGTTTCTATCCATTTAATCGTTACAGTTAGGAGTTGGGTGGGTCTGTAAGGTGGGTCTGTTAGGTGGGTTTGTTAGGTGGGTCTGTTAGGTGGGTCTCTTTCGTGGGTCTGTTGGGTGGGTCTGTTAGGTGGGTCTGTTAGGTAAATGATTGTGAAAAATGTTGAGCGCTAAACATGGGAGTGAACTGATTCATTTCTAACTTAACGTTTGAACAGCGGACTCAAAATACGACATGTCTCTTTACATATCAGCGGACTCAAAATACGACATGTCTCTTTACATATCAGCGGACTCAAAATACGACATGTCTCTCTTTACATATCAGCGGACTCAATTACGACATGTCTCTTTACATATCAGCGGTCTCAAAATACGACATGTCTCTTTACATATCAGCGGACTCAAAATACGACATGTCTCTTTACATATCAGCGGACTCAAAATACGACATGTCTCTTTACATATCAGCGGACTCAAATACGACATGTCTCTTTACATATCAGCGGACTCAAAATACGACATGTCTCTTTACATATCAGCGGACTCAAAATACGACATGTCTCTTTACATATCAGCGGACTCAAAATACGACATGTCTCTTTACATATCAGCGGACTCAAAATACGACATGTCTCTTTACATATCAGCGGACTCAATACGACATGTCTCTTTACATATCAGCGGACTCAAAATACGACATGTCTCTTTACATATCAGCGGTCTCAAAATACGACATGTCTATTTACATATCAGCGGAATCAAAATACGACATGTCTCTTTACCTATAAGTATAAGCGTCGCATCACGATTTCCATATACCGCACACACACACACGATGTTAAACACCTGCTGGTAAAAGTTGAACATTAAATTAACCAAGTTATTTCTTTTTGGGTCTTCTCGCGCTCCTGTTTTAGAACCGTTGTCTTAAGTTACCGACTACTCAACAATGGCGTGGCTTTATTATACATTAATTGATGGAGCGCGTGAGTCCAGGAGCATGCCTTGAGTAAAATAATATATCCTACAGAATTAACACACACTCACAAAGTCCTGACCAATACATGAGACGTCTGTAATGTTACATTCACAACCCCCTCCATTATCACAACCCGATCTCTGACAACGTTGGACATGCCTAAATGTTAGCCGCCATTCTCCTACTGGCATCTAATCGACTTGCTTGTTCTGGAATAATGGCCTCAAACACCGCGTTTCTTGGTTTCATCTTGCTGATGTCTTGTGTTGGCCTTCTTGTTAGTGACACACTTGTTGGTTCCATCTTGTTGATGTCTTGTGTCGGCCTGCTTGTCAGTGACACACTTGTTGATGTCTTGTGTTGGCCTTCTTGTCAGTGACACACTTGTTGATGTCTTGTGTTGGCCTTCTTGTCAGTGACCAGTGACACACTTGTTTGTTCCATCTTGTTGATGTCTTGTGTCGGCCTGCTTGTCAGTGACACACTTGTTTGTTGTATATTTGGTTGTAATTTTGTGTATGTTTAGGAGAGGTGCAATGTCTTTACTCAAGTTTTTGGAAATGTTTGTTAAGCGCTGTGAGCCCAGTCGTATATCGCGCTATATATGTGTACAAAATAAATAAATATTTATTATTCTTAAATTTTCCTTTCAGTGGATATTTTGAAATTATTCTTTAAAAATCATGATAAAAAGCATATTTATCTCTCTCTCTCTCTCTCTCTCTCTCTCTCGTTCTCTTTCTCTTTCTCTCTCTCTCTCTCTCTCTCTCTCTCTCTCTCTCTCTCTCTCTCTCTCTCTCTCTCTCTCTCTCTCTCGTTCTCTTTCTCTTTCTCTCTCTCTCTCTCTCTCTCTCTCTCTCTCTCTCTCGTTCTCTTTCTCTTTCTCTCTCTCTCTCTCTCTCTCTCTCTCTCTCTCTCTCTCTCTCTCTCTCTCTCTCTCTCTCTCTCTCCCTCTCTCTCCCTCTCTCTCTCTCTCTCTCTCTCTCTCTCAGGCTCTCTTTTTATAAATGTTTGACTTAATATATTTTACATTCAAGAGCAACTACAAAACTAACATAATACCCAATCGTCATCGGTTTTCCTTTACTTTTTGTTTTCCATCTTGCAACTCTCATTTATTAAATGGGTTGAAAAAACTGATTTTAAAAAAAAGGGGGAAAAAAGGGATATAGGCGGGTCCAAACGTGTCACACGAGAAATTCAGTTTCCGGCGTCATCAGATGCGCGCTTGTCTTGATTTCAGAAAGTAACTCCACGAGGGCCCCTAATGAGGTGTTCCTGGTGTGTAACAGAAACCAGTCATAGGACTGGTGGCATGAAATAGCCACCGTCATTATTTCCATGAGGGTGGAGTTTACAATTTTTTTTTAATTTGTAGCTATTAAATAATATATATTTTTTGCATAGACCTAAAATAGATCTAACAAAGCCGAAATCTCTATACTGGCATAGTTAAAAAAAAATGTCTCAATATTTTGGTATAATTTTTTAATCGTCTCACATTTGTAAAATTTCACATAATCTTTTTATTGGTATAGTTTTAGAATCGTCTCTATGTTGGTATAGTTTTAGAACCGTCTCTATATTGGAATAATTTTAGAATCATCTCTATATTGGTATACTTTTAGAATCACTTCCAATTTTGATACAGTTTTTGAAAACTGACATTGGCCAACTAGAATCGTGTATTTTTGGTACGATGTTTAAAGGGAAATACTGGAAGCATTGTGCTGATCCTAACAAAAAGATTCATCCCTGTTTCTAAATTGAAATACAAAATGTAGCTTTAGCATCGTGTTTGTAGGGGTGTTCAAGATAAGACATAAACGATTGATAAGCGCAGGACGCAATAATCGTCTACATAGAAGGATCGTCTGTAATGTATACGTTATTTTTAGCATGATGTTTATATTTATTTAGCATGGTGCATATGTTGAATGGCTTTAAATGTGGTTACTATAAATAGAATAGTTTTACAAGTTGTATCTGTTGTGACATAAATTACAAGAGTTATTCACCTTTAAGACAGAGCCGTCTTTACACCAGTTTGGGCCCCCGGGCAAAAAAATAGTGTTGGGCCCCTCCCCCGCAGGAATAAAAAAATAAATATACATAATATATATAAATAAAACATATTCCCATGGGGCCCCTATCCTCGTGGGCCCCCGGGCAAATGCCCAACGGGACCTATGCGTTAAGACGGCCCTGCTTTAAGACAGAAAAAAAAACACTACACGCTTTTCATGTGTACATTTAACCCACGAACAAAAAAATACAATTTGCCTTTCCTGCAGGGCCGGATTTCTGCCTAGGCCTACAAGGCTCTGGCCTAGGGCCCCAGCCATCTTTGGGACCCATGTGGTGGAATCTTTACATAAGCTCGAAAGCCTGGCTTGCATTATCAAAAAGCTTCAAGATGGTTGGAGGGCCCAAAATGCGAAGTGCCTAGGGGCCCTGGGTCACTTAAGTCCGAGCCTGATTGAACTCATACTATGACAGAACTGTAAAGAAATGTTGGGTCAGCCATCCTCACACCCGATATCCCCCACTCCTATGTTTATGGTCCCCTGTGGAGGTCAAGCCATCTTTAGCTGCTGGACGTAATGTCCGACACGATTATCATTGTAGCGGCTCCGATCTTCAAACACACACCGGACAGCTCCTGTAGCAATGCCATTGAGGTCACCAGCTATCAAATATCTCGTCTAGGGGAGGATGACCAGTGGTCAGCCCATTTTTGGGGGTTGTTTCCGGTCGAGGAAAACAAGACGGCGCCCTCCGGCTGTTGTTGAATACGTCCCATTAGTCCCCCCCCCCTTCCGCACACACACCACGCCTGACACACGAGTCCGACCCACCCGTGTCAGACGCCGGAGGCAAGGAAACAACAACATGAGCTGAGTGGTCAGCTTGTCACAAACACGTTAGTTAGGACACGACCTCAGGACGATGACCGTAGTTCTAATTTACACATGGTGCTCGGACCAACCATAATAGCAAAAAAAAACAAAAAACATTTTTAGCAAGACAATTAACTTCTTAACCATGTAACCGACTGTTGTGTTATGGTTCAACCTTGCGTGCTGCAATGGCCAATGGCCACGACTTTATCGGCCAAGGATATCATGACCAAGGTGGGTGATTACTCTTAAGGTGTCTTCTAGGATAAGGGGTGCCTAGAAACCAAGTCGTGAATATACTTCTACGAGAAGGTGTGCCTAGAAACCAAGTCGTGAATATACTTCTACGTGTAGGTGTGGCTAGAAACCAAGCCGTGAATATAGTGAGAAAGTATGTGTGTCCTAGTGGGATAATAAGCGATTCTTATGGTCCTTTCTAGCCAGTAACACCCCGCCTATCTAAATACACATCCTACATAATAATTGGCTAAGTTCTGTCCCGTCATCTCTAGCGATTGGTCTCTCAAACACACATGACTCCTACAGCCAATCACATCAAGTTTACGCGGACGTTCAAAACGAGTTATTTTTGGTGCAGTATTTCTTCCAAGACTTTATTTTGAGTTATGCGCGTTGGGATTTATAGGCAAAAGCTCTGTTTTTACGAGTTATTTATTTTAACTATAATGAATAGTATTTTTGACGTGATGCACAATATGTATGCCGGTCGAGACGGCTGTTGAAGAGGAGTTACAACATGCCACCGAACGGTGGCGGAACGTCCTTGGACGGGCTTTGTTGCTCGTCTGGTATAAAATAGCAAATAAACTAAAACAAGTAATAAAAATTCGAATGAGTATTTAACGCAATTTCCAACAAAGAATTTCCGATTTTTTTATTCAAGGGAAATCATTCTAGATGTCATTAAAAGTTGATTCAAATAAGTAATTCTGAAACCAAACACAATATGACGTCATATCCCCTCACGCTACGTCACACCAAGAATGTGTCAATATAATGCGAAACAATCTAATATAAGCAATCACAAAGCGGGGAAAAACCCCAATAACTATCATTCTAGATTACATTAAAAGTAATTTCAAATCAATAATCATGAAACTAAGCAAAACAATTGCTTTCTACAAATTGCTACTAAAATTACGGGAGCCAAACGAAGTGTTCTGTTATCTCTACTTCTTCTCTTACATTGTTCTAAATATTATTAGCTATTGTTTGGCGTTTGTTTCAATCCGAGAGATGTTATGGTTGGCGAGAAATTGACAAAATTGATATTTTCCAGGAAAGCCAGTAAACCTTTTCGGTATTTTTTTTGGCCGTTGCACATCCTCGGTGACCTCCTTAGCATATTTGCAAAGACCCGAACCCTCTATCTGGTATGGTTCAGGAGGAGTTCCATGTGCAAGCTCGAACAGTGCATAGACATTTCGAATGTATAAACTCAATTCCCAAGGGAAATTGCGTTAAAAATAAATTACATATTTCCTTGACTTATTAAAATCAATGTTTAAGGCAGCCTTATTATTATCTAATGACGTAATACTGAAACTCAGTTAAACCGGTTATTTCATTTCTACTCTCCAAAAATTTTAACCCTCTAATTGCTGGATCGAATCAATTATTTTCGATGTTTCAAACATAGAATCCAATATTTTTAGGTGATGTATCTTAGACTTTATTTGCGCTAATTACTCACTTGGCGGTCATTGCAAAGATTGCTTTAAAATGTGACAGACAGACTGGACAACTGTTCAAACTGATGCTGGTGAAAGCGATAGAAAAAAAGCACATGTGTGGAAACTGGAAAAATTGGGGCGGTAGGGGAATATAGAGGCAAATACAGTTAGGCCTAATGAGATTAACACGTCTATCTTAGAGCCTCCTCCCCCCCCCCACAAGCCATGCAACAGAGGAGAAGTTATCACAAGGGCTTCAGTGAGTCATCAACCGGGCAACTATTAGCCAGGGTCACGCCAGGCCAGGTCAACAGGAAGATGTTGTCTGACCAGAGGGCTTAGTCCCAGCGTTGGTCATCTGTAGGGTCACTTCTTTCCTTTTTTAAAAATGTACTTTAAACCTGCCCCACCCTCACATACGTTTTGCCGTAACGCCAGTGATGAGAATGGTATAAAATGCGGTGATCTGTGTGTCTGGGTCAGTCTGCAGAGGCAGTCGCTATGTGGGAGCACACATTGGGGAGCGTAACAATTGTCTTGAGATAAGAGCCTTAAAAAGAGAGTTAAACAATATAATCACACGCACTTCACTGAGCCTCAAACATTTTCTTGAGATAAGAGCATCAAAAGTGCGATAATCCAATTCCCTTCATCTATCATCAAAATCTTCCCAGACCTTCCTTGAATTCCAGTACTAGCTCCAGTCGCCGCTCTTCTTCGGTTCGACCATATTTTTTTTAAGGGGAGGAATGAACTCTGTAATGTGACCCGTCAAAACGGCCTCTGTCTAAACGGCTCGGTCAAATCGGCCCCGGACAAAACGACCCCTGTCTAAATGGCACCGGTCAAGAACGGCCCCCAGACAAATTATTTACATTTTTTGTACAATTTTTTTTTAAACATGTTTTTGCATTTTAAACTTTGTTCAATTTCACCTTTTAAGAAAGGTGGTCAAATGGTAAATTTATTTCTTGTGATGTTATGATATTATTTCTTCTCAACAAACAATTGTGACTTGCTACCATATAGAGCAACGGTTCCCAAACTTTTTTGGCTTACCGCCCACTTTCCAGAAAAACATATTAGGCTACTCAGCGCCCCCCGAATTTTTGAAATTATTCTAACACAGAGGGTGGGCAAACTACGGTCCGCGGTCACATGCGGCCAGTCAGAGTATATTATGCGGCCGGTAGTTATGTACACGTGGCGATCTTATGACATGTTTAATTTTCTTTGCTTAGAATTTTGTATATATTTTTGAAATTTTATTCCGAGCATTTGATTCCAATCTCGAGATATATAATCGGTTTTATGGTTCCAGAATCATTAGTCATTAATTGTTAACATACCTATTCGAAAACTACATTTCAGCTCAACCGGAATTGGCTTTTGTTTACGATTTAAATTTCGAACAGTTTTGAAAATTTGTAATTAAAAGCAAATAGACTTCGATTTAGCAATAAGTGCTACAAAATATTGCTTAACGAGCGTTGGGAGAAAAGCAGCCTGCTTGCTGTGCCGTGAGTGTGTGAGCGTCTTTAAGGAGTACGACTTAAAAAGATACCACCAAACAAAACATTTGTATTTCGGGCACAATTTAACGAACCAAGAGAGAAAAGGGAAATGCAAAAAGTTTGTTAGTAATTTAAAGAAGCAGCAAAATGTTTTCACCAAACAGTCTTAAATACAAGATGCTGCAACCAAAGCCAGTTTGGAGATATCCCATAAGATCGTAAAACGGAACAAGCCTTTTTCTGACAGTGAGTTCATCAAGAAATGCTTGACAGATGCAGCAAGCATTAAGTGTCCAGAACAGAAACATAATTTGACACCATTTCTTTATCAAGGGAACTTTCGTCAGGCGTTTTGAAAAAAATAAGTGACAATTTGATGCACCAACTTCGAGATGCAAGCAAAAACTTTTTGTGGTACTCTCGCATTGGATTAAAGTACCAACGTATAAGAAAAAGTAGCATGAACAATAAATTAAAGAATATCATCCTGACCATACACTCTTACTTCTCCACTGTGTCAACCACCAGGAATGTCTGTGTAAGACTGTGCTGAATTTCAAGCAATTGTCAGTATGATAAACTTTGTAACACCAGGGCACTTAACCACAGGCAGTAAAAGGCACTGCTTGGGGATTTGAATATTATGATATTATCTACCAAAGCAGTGTCCGCTGGCTGAGCCTGGGCAAGATATTGAGTCGAGTATCAGATCTCAAGGAAGAAATAGTTATGTTGCTGGAGATGAAGGGTTTTGTTTGTGATTTTGTTTCTACCATTGTTAACGAAGAGTGGAAGTCAGACTTCACGTTTGCCATTGGCATTATGGAAAAGTTGAATTAACTTAATGTCAAACTCCAGGGCAATGGCTTTTTTGCAAATGAAATTTATGTGTATGTTAAATCATTTCAAGTAAAAATCTCCCTATCCTCCAGGCAAGCAGGTGAAAACAGGTTTTGCCATTTCCCTTTGCTGAAACAGAAAACCGTTTCTGGCAAAATGGCTGACAAATGCAAGGCTCAGTTGGATGCCTTTGCTAGAGAATTTGAAAGGAGGTTCCAAGACTACAGAACCTGGAACCACTCTTCAATATCCCTCAATTCGCAATTTAGTGCAGAAGCTGATTAAGCCCTAGAGCAGTGCTGGCGAACCTTTTTGGGGCCACGTGCCCAAATTTTAGTCAAAACTACTTTATTTATGGCAAAGTACCAACACTCCACTGACACCCGAAGTTTGGCTTAACTGGTTTGTTTAGGAAGTAATATTTTAGTCGCGTGCCGGCTGATGAGGCTCTGCGTACCGACTGTGGCACGCGTGTCATCGTTTCGCCATCACTACCTTAGAGGATATACAGTTAGAGCTGCTTAACCTAAAAGCAGATTATGACCTGAAGGAGAAGTTCAAGTTAGTTTTTCTGCTTGAGTTTTTTTTGGGCTTTTGCTAGGCGCAGCGTTTCCACACTTAAAACAAAAACTTTAATGCAACACTTTTGCCACTATTTGGGTCCATATACATCGTTTAAGCAAGCTTTTTCTTGTAAGAAAATAAAAATCTAAGAACATTTCGATGTTGACTGACTGCACTGCAATTTGAATGCATAAATGCGAATCATAACCAGTAACATGGTTCCACAGTTCAACACACACACATACACAATAAAAAAAAACAATTCGAAATTGTAGCGCCCTCTTTGGGAATCACGGATATAGAGTAACCGTTATTAAATTGTGTCTTGTGATGTTATTATGATTGTTTCTTGTGAAATAAAACTGACAATGAATCGGTGAGTAAAAATACTAATAAAATATCTGAGTGTATTTTTATTGTTAGTCCAGGGCCGTTTTGACAGCGGTCGTTTTGACTTGGGCCGTTTTGTCCGGGGCCGTTTTATCGGTGAACCCTCTGTAACATAGGTGTGTCGATGAGGTCACGAGTTGGGGGGGGGTGTCCGTCTTTCCGGACGAGAGGCTGGAAGGTAAAACATGTGGGCCAACCCAAGTCAAACCTGTGGGCCAACCCAGTCAAACCTGTGGGCCAACCCAAGTCAAACCTGTGGGCCAACCCAAGTCAAAATCTGTGGGCCAACCCAAGTCAAACCTGTGGGGCCAACCCAAGTCAAACCTGTGGGCCAACCCAAGTCAAACCTGTGGGCCAACCCAAGTCAAACTTGTGGGCCAACCCAAGTTAAACCTGTGGGCCAACCCAAGTCAAACCTGTGGGCCAACCCAAGTGCGCGTTGAGACAATACAAAATCAACTCTTTGATGTAACGGAATAGAACTTTCTGGGTCTCTGAGAAAAAAACGTCCATATGTACCCTCCCGTTTTTCCGAGTTTTAGTTCGATTGCGTGGGAAATTCACTATTCCTAAATAAAGGAAGGATAAGTTATATACAAAAACATTGTCATTTCACGTGATTTCAATTCAGCTATTGTGCACGCATTGATGGGATTTAATCACCGTGTTTGGGAGAAAGATTCTGGGAAGAGTGTGCGCTGTCAAGAAGCATTTCTGGCGATAGAAGCATTTGGTGGGGTGGGGAAAGGGAGGATAATTTTTAGGACGGCCAAGAAAGGTTAGGGATTACGCTTTCCAATAATCTCTTACTCGATAACACGCACCGTCTCTCTCCCAAAACCTTACACGTTGGAAATCGGAGAGATCTTTAGAGAAAGGGATACAGAGTGGACATGGGCCGTGGGAGAGATAAGGGGTGGACATGTAGGTTTGCATGTGATCTCAACAACGTTCACATTAATCAATACTCCTAATGCGCTGAACAAGAGTCGTAAGAATACCGCAATAATCTCTGGTACGTAATACTTCCTGTGGTTTTAAAGAATATATAAAGCCTCACTTCAAATGTGCTGCCGTAAATCTACTGTACACTTTTTGTTCTGGACGTCTTCATAAATCTTTTTGTTTACAATTCAGTGGCCTATCCAGTGTGCAGTGGTGTGTCAAGGCACAGTGAGGTGTAACAAGAACAGGGATTCTCAAAGTGTATCAAGGGACAGTGAGGTGCAACAAGAACAGGGATTCTCAAAGCCTACGTTACTTGTGTTGATGCCTTGTGACGAACATTTAGCAGATGGAAAGTTGACACATTGATAGGTTGGTATCATACAACGAATTCATCCTTTAATTTGTTTGATGTCTTGATACTTGATGGCAGTAATTCAATGCGTCCGCCGCCGTCCGCTATCCCAAAATAATATTAATCGTTTCTCTTTTACTTTTATAGCAATTATAGTTGTAAATTAAACACACATAAATACAACACGCAAACTCTCGAACACACACAAATTCACACAAAACTGCATGCAGGGCACAAACAAACCCATACAGTAGTCATACAGACCTACCCAAGTTTTGTGCGCATGCCTTGCACGTGCGCCATCTCAAACACTCACACACTCTCTCACACTCGCACAGAACACACACACACACACGCTCTAACACTCGCACAGAGCACACGCACATACACACACACGCTCTCACACTCGCTCAGAACACACAAACACATAGATATATACAGACACATAAACACACACACACACACACACCCATTGCTAGTTAATAACACCGAGAGTAGTTCGACATTCTCCTAATCAAGAACCAATCACAATTCAACCACACTAGAAATCTGGCAATCCTCTTGATCTTCTGCTAATTTCAGACTCGAGCGGACTCAAACCGCCCAAGAAGAGTTGCCTTAAGGATAAGCAGCGTAACTTGATCTTCATTGGCCAAAGCCCGCGTGTCGAGAGAAAGGACAGTCACGTGACAAGATGCCCTCGGATGATTCCTTACTGGACTGAGTCCGGACACCCCCCCCCACACACACACATAAAAATGGGTTTGTTTACCAGTGGAGGAAGATTTGACCATCGTTAATTTTGTTATAGAGTATACGTTCTTTAATGGTTTCCTTTCTTTGGCTACTGTTCTGTTGCAAGAAAAGCCTTGCATGAAGCGCTTGGTCAGAAAGATTGTCAAGTCAATGACGACACATGACCACGACCTACACCGGTCAACGACGTAAAGACTGGGTAGCTAATGTTGATTCAGAACTATTCAAAACGTCAAACGCTGTTTGTATGTCAGTTTAGTGGTCGCTCTATGGAGTAAGGGTCACAGGGCCATACTCACGGGCTCGAGCAGAGTTGCTCAAACATAGGAAAAACAAGGCAGTAAAGTGTCACCTTGATGCGGCCTTCATTGTGACCTTGTTGCGACCTTCACCTTGATGAGACCTTCATTGTGACCTTGATGCGGCCTTCATTGTGATCTTGAGGCGGCCTTGATTGGGATTTTGATGCTGTCTTCATTGTATGAACACTGCACAAGGCTCATTAACATCTTCAAGTTAAATTACACAGAGGCTGAGTACTGACACTGTTACCTACTAGCAACATAAAAACATCACCCAAGCAATGGCACCAGTCAAAGAAAGATATACAGTCCCCCAAAATAGAACAAATGTCACCGTGGCCCCGCTGACCAGACCGGGGAAGGAAAAGCCGAGCATGGCGTCATGTTTCCTTGGAGTATTCCTCATCGTCACGGGCCTCGCCTCCCTCGTCACCTCCTCGCTCGCCACCGACTCGTCCCACCACTCCACCTCCACCCCCAGCGACAACTTCAACTTCCGCATACCGGAAGCGGGCCACCACGACGGCACCAACGAAGACGCCGGGGGCGCCCACCACGGCACGCGCCATCACCACGGCAACGGAAAACTGGGCGGCGGCAAGAAACCCGCCGAGACCGACCCTGACTTCAACAACACGGAGCTCATGGCCCTGCTCAACGAGTCCGAGAACCGCCGGAACAAGCTGCGCGACGCTTTCCTGGACGCGTGGCCCATCCGGGAGTCCGCCAGCATGGTGGAGGGCCACATCACGATCGGCGCCCTCCACATGGTCCACGAGCGGTCGGTGGAGTGGCTGTGCGGGAAGATCATGGACCAGGGCGGCATCCAGGCGCTGGAGGCTATGCTGTACACCCTGGACCACGTCAACGGAAAGTACGGGCACATGCTGATACCAGGGGTCAGGATAGGGGTGCTCGCCAAGGACGACTGTGATACGGATATCTACGGATTAGAGCAGGCGCTGGAGTTCATCCGGGGTGAGTACCGTGTGTGTAAGTGTGAGAGTAAGTGTAAGTGTAATTGTATTTGTAATTGTGAGAGTAAGTGTAAGTGCAATTGTAAGTGTAATTGTAAGTGTAATTGTAAGTGTAATTGTAAGTGTTTGTTAATTGTAAGTGTAAGTGTAATTGTAAGTGTAATTGCAAGTGTAAGTCTAATTGTAACTGTAATTGTAAGTGTAATTGTAACTGTAATTGTAAGTGTAAGTGTAAGTGTAATTGTAATTGTAAGTGTAATTGTAAGTGTAATTGTAAGTGTAAGTGTACTTGTAAGTGTAAGTGTAATTTTGTGTATATAGTGGATTGATGCATGTATCTTCAGCAGGTTTTCACCTATCTTAGTTGGATAAATTCTTTACTTTATCGCCTTTGCTGCAGTACTTTATTTAATCTCAATGTTCTACTCATGTGTTTACTACTGTAAAGCCTAAATGCTTACAAAAATCTTGACATTAATACTTCCAGGTCTCGGCTCAAAATGTTGATATATTTAAAATAAACTTGCGGCTTAATTTTATCAACCCCTTTCAAGAGATGGATTACTTGAAAATAAAGTATACATGTCTATACTAATTTTATTCTCTAAGCAATAAAACCTGTTCGATTTTTCTGAAAAATTCAGATTCTTCATTTTCAAAATACCCCAAGCTATCCTAGTTTCAATGTTTTGTTACCCGGAATAGACAAATGCTAGAACATGTCCATAGAATTTTCTCCAATGCTAGGCCCGGACAGTATCTCTAGAGACTCCGCATGACTTATCCAACTGAACATTAACACAACAAATCAAGAATAATGATAACTTGGTAACACACATTCGCTTTCTAAAATAACACAGGATGTCTTGCCAATGTTGTAACGACTGCATACATATACATCCTATAGCGATATTTTAAAACAACTATACTATCACTTTACTGATGCCACCTTGTCCATAGAAACCCCAAACTTGAGAACATAATCACAAACTTGAGAAATATAATCACAAACTTGGACGTATACCCCTAGAATGGACCGTAACCCACCCACAGACGTGACCTTCTCTTCCAAACTTGCACGCATATACCCACACATGCACTTAACGGTATCGTCATAAATAAGACACTCAGCGAATCAAGTCTATTAAAAGAGCTGTCTAGAGAAAGACGAACCCCTGCTCTACTTCGTCTCTTTCTATAAGCCAATACACCCGAACCCGAGACCAGCGGGCCTCTATCGGCCCTCCAGGTAGTGGAACGCTGTCTTTTTGAAGTGTGTAACGTGAATCTATTCCATGAACCAAATAAGTCTTACCATAAACCCCGGAGTGCGTAACTCTGTGGTCTCACAACGTGACCCCCATAACCCTGACTTTGGGGACCGCCGATAAAGACGTTTGATTTAATGTATCGGGCTGTGTACTTTAATTTATAACCGTCGTTGCCATGGTGGGGCTTTCATGTTTGGGAAGGGAGCCAACGTTTCGGGGCAGTTTCCCTTTTACCTGATGAAATATCGGCCAATGTTTCTAGATTTGTGTGAATGGCTGGATGTCAGCAGAAGACTAAGTCGAGAGTAAATAACGACCAGGCGCGTCTAGAAGTTTCTTCTCTTTCAAAAAGACAAAAAAAGTCAAAGCTTTTTTTTTCCAATTGGAGACAAGATAAATGGGTGGAAGAAAAAAAGTATATTGGGGAGGCGGTTAGGGGAGGTGGGGTTGGTTAAGGGTTTTCATTTGATTTGTATCTCAAGCTGAGTTTTTGTTAATCCCGAGTGTAATATCGGCTTAACCGCCTTGCCCACTAATCTTGATAGTTTGTTTTATCTTCTCCCTTTTAACTCAGTCCTGTCTTCACTGTTTCCCGTCCTCTTAGCCACTTATTCAAGTCATTATAACTCCATATGTTTCCCTTGCCCATGTTAGGTCTCCCTAATACCAGATACTTTGGTTTAAACTTTTTTGTTGTTGATATCTCCTCGCCTATATCTCACCAATATTTATTACACATCCTTATGACGCCCCTTAAGAATTTCCCTTTCTACGTTAAGTGCACTCAATTACCCCCTCCCCCAGTTTACCAGCTGAGTATATCTCATATGATGCACCCCAACACCGTTGACAACTGTTCTACACATCATGCTGGTCCTTGCCATCCACCTAGCTGGGTCCACTCAGTATACACTATTTAAGGCTTATTTACCTTTTTTATATTTGAACAAAGCTAACCGTATCATAAAAACAACAAACGTCCACATAGAAATTCCCACCCGACTGAATAACATTTTATATCTTTAGATTAAATTAACAAAAATCAAAGTAAAATACTTTTCTAAGACTTTCACATTTTCATTATTGAAAAAAACAACAACAAAACAACCATTGCAGATCATTAAGGGATTTCTTAAGAAAAGAACGGCTTGGTAGTGATTGTTGCCTACGCCCATGAGACAAAGTGCTTCAACAAAAATAACCACAAGCAATGAAAATGGATTACGGAGGCAGCCCCCCCCCCTTCTATTTTGATTTTTAAATATACCCAAGACACGCAAGGCAGTTAATAGAGTGGAGATCTAGGCAAGGCCACGTGGTTGTGGAACGCTGGGCGTAGTGTGGCCATTGTCTATGGCAGAGTGGAGATCTATACAAGGCCAATTGGTTGTGGAACGCTGGGCGTAGTATGGCCATAGTCTGTGGCAGAGTGGAGATCTAGACAAGGCCAATTGGTTGTGGAACGCTGGACGTAGTATGGCCATAGTCTGTGGCAGAGTGGAGATCTAGACAAGGCCAATTGGTTGTGGAACGCTGGACGTAGTGTGGTCATTGTCTATGGCAGAGTGGAGATCTAGACAAGGCCAATTGGTTGTGGAACGCTGGGCGTAGTGTGGCCATTGTCTATGGGAGATATTCGTCCTCAGAAACTGTGTTTCTTGAAACTTTGCCCGAAGACTGCAGGACACCAGACGTAGTAAGCCGTCCTCCTCGATGTGACTGTAGGACACCAGACGTAGTAAACCGTCCTCCTCGATGTGACTGTAGGACACCAGACGTAGTAAGCCGTCCTCCTCGATGTGACTGTAGGACACCAGTAAGCGTCCTCGATGTGACGTCCTCCCGGTGACTGTAGGACACCAGACGTAGTAAGCCGTCCTCCTTGATGTGACTGTAGGACACCAGACGTAGTAAGCTGTCCTCCTCGATGTGAGATATTGGTCTGGCCAAACCTACTCCATATTCAAAGCTTACCACAAGGAAAAGGACCAAATATAATCCGAATACAGCCTCAGAGGAGATCTCTAGGGAAGTGGTCAAGTCCACGAATGTGATCTACAACTGGATCCGATTACAGATTTGGGGCAAAAGTTTTCTGAGCGGTTTTTTCTTTTTGTATGAAGCCAAAATATCCGATGGCAAGTACTCTCGGGTAAGTATTACCCAATGTCTCCGATTACCAGTAGTTGGGAACAGATCTTCACACCACACACACGCACACACTATTTTTTCTAGTTCACGAATTCGATGTCCCTAAATAGAGAGGAAGTCCCCCTTCCGATATCAACTACGTCATGCTTTCTTGCCTCACAATTCACAGTTGATGCATTGTGGGGCTTGATGATGCTGTTGACGAATTGCAAAAAAAAATATTATTCCAATTAATTCCTGGCTGGTTTATTCGTTGATACGATGTCTACATATGTTGCCAACATTCCTGGCCACTTGACAGCAATAAGTTACTTGAGTTTTTTTTATCGTTGATACGATGTCTACATATGTTGCCAGCATTCCTGGCCACTTGACAGCAATAAGTTACTTGAGTTGTTTTATCGTTGATATTAATTATAAAATGATGTGTCCGCACTTGGCTAGAACTTTTTAAAAAATTATACATTGCTTTGTTTGCTTCCAACTATTGAATTTTTTCGTGGAAAAAATAGGGACGGAGGAAAAATAATAACAATCTTGTCCCACCCCCTGGTCGTGTCCCACCCCCTGGTCGTGTCCCACCCCCTGGTCGTGTCCCACCCCCTGGTCGTGTCCCATCCCCTGTCGTGTCCCACTCCTGGTCATGTCCCTCCCCTGGTCGTGTCCTACCCCTGATAGTGTCCCACCCCTGGTTGTGTCCCACTCCTGGTCGCATCCTACTTCTGGTCGTGTCCCACCCCTGGTCGTGTCCCACCCCTGGTTGTGTCCCACTCCCGGTCGTGTCCCTCCCCTGGTTGTGTCCCACTCCTGGTCGCATCCTAGTTCTGGCCTCAGTAACGTGAGAGACGCCTTTGTCAATGTGTCCATGTTTGAAATCGTTGCTAGTTCACAATAATACTCGAAACATTCACAAACCAACACATGGTATTTGACATTCACAAACCAACACATGGTATTTGACATTCACAAACCAACACATGGTATTTGACATTCACAAACCAACACATGGTATTTGACGTTCACAAACCAACACATGGTATTTGACATTCACAAACCAACACATGGTTTTTTGACATTCACAAACCAACACATGGTATTTGATTCATTAAAAACAACACTTTAAGGCAGCGAGATATAATTCATTCCGTGAGATAAACCCGCCCCTCACTTTTCGAGTCGGACATCATTCTTCACGGGGGACCTCCTGTCCTAAACGGTCAATTCCAGACTGGTCAAGCAAGCCATCAAACAGACTAACCCTGTTATTATTTCTTTAGCCGCCGGCCAGCAGGACCAAAAGGACGTTTGTTTTGGGAGGAAGGGGGTGGTTACGTTAAATGGCCAGTTGTTTTAGAACAACAAAAATTGCCCGTTAATTCTGACGTGGCTGACTTTTGTATATCGTCGGGGTCAGTTTTAGTTTATCCTGTGTGTGTGTGGGGGGGGGGCGGTGGCAGGCTTGCTTAGTGATGGACGGTGGTGTGTCACGTGACGTTATTATCATAAGTTATGATGGGAGGTCGCGCTTGGCCAGCGTATGAAGGTAGGACCTTACCAGAGTATTGGATAGGTCTGACCTTACCCGCGCTTCGGATAGGTCTGACCTTACCAGAACATTGAATGGATTTGACCTTATAAGAGCATTCTATATGTCTAACTTCACCAGTGGATTGTTTAGGTCTGACCTTACCAGAGCATTTGATAGGTCTCACCTTTCCAAAGCTTCTAAAAGGCCTGTCCACACCAGAATAAGGAATACGCCACTTCTCATCACAGCAGAGCTTATATTATGTAAGCTTTTATTGTAATATCGAAACGTTTTAAATTTATGTTGCTCTTTTTTTTTACCATTGGATTGGGTTACACGTAAGGGGCCGTCCATAAAGTACGTCATGCTATTTTTGCCCCCCCTCCCCGTGTCACAAATTGTGACAAATCTCGGGACATTCACCCCCCTAAAGTACGTCACACTATCGAATTAAAAAAAAATTAACACCTACTTAAAATACACTTCACTATTCACTATTAAACTGTAATAAAATATAAAATTTCCACTTAAAAGTAGGGTTGTACAGGAATAACATTTTTGAAATCCGGCCATTTTGCCGGATTTATGAAGTTAAATCCGGCCGGAGCCGGAGTCAGATTTGTTAAAATGGCCGGATTTCGGATTTACCGGAGCCTTAATGAATACATATAAATGAGGGCTCTACCGTCCTGTCGGATTTATGAAGTGAAATCCTGCCGGAGCCGAAGCCGGATTTGTTAAAATAGCCGGATTCTGGATTTCCAGGTCCCGGAGCTGGAGTCGAAATCCGGGACACCCCTACTTTAAAAACTATCAGATTATTAAAGTGACTTTAATAGTAGAATAGTTAATTGTCAACAGTTGTCATATATATTCAATGAAACAGTAACTCAATCTGGATCGAATTTGAAAACAAAAATTGCAAAAATTAGACTTGACAATTGTATAATACACATCATATATCTGGTACCTTTTCATTTACAATGGGTGATGTTAAGTTTTAGATAATCTTCCGATTATGCAATCTATTGACACAGGATAAGAAGTAGATTAGTGAAACTTGACCTCACCCAGTGATNNNTCAATAATAAAAAGGAAACAATAATTTGACTTAACAAAAAAGACTAGATTGACAAATTATGTGACCAACTCTTGTGCTATATAGAATCTGTTTATTATGGTCTGGTGAATTATGTTTAATTCAAAAATATTCACTGGCCATCGTCTTACAACGGTGAAGTGAAGTGTTCATCCATAGTTAGGACTGACATCAATATTTCACCATCATCGTTTCCTGCAAGGTTAACTGCATGCAGACAGATCAACTCGTCCTCATCTAGCCACTCAACGGCCTCTGTATGTGCATTTCCTCTTCTGGCAATAACTGTCATAGGTTCTCTTTGCCATCTAGAAGCGATTCTCAAAGAACGGATGCGTTTTATCTGAGTTGATTCTTGAACAGTTTGGGTGGGCACATTCTCTCCTAAGCCCGAGCTCTGTATTGTCCTGTAAGTTCCTTCAACATTGTTTGTGAGGCAAAATATAAGTGACATGCTTTGCAAAGTCGATCAAATAAGCTGGTCTGCAAAGATTGACGATAAAGATCATATGGTTGTACTTTGAAAACTCCTGTTGATCTCGGCATGTCATCAAATTTGAGAATTTTTGTCACAAACAAGGAAGGAAATTTTTAAGAATCTGCATCTGCTCTTTCTGAAGCTCTAAGTCCATAAGATGTTTGGTTGACTGGGATTAGAGGAGGAAATAATCTCGAAGGTAAAACGTTGAAATATGAGCTTCGTACTTTGTCGCAACATTTTATGTCCTGATATTTCACAATTTGTGTGAAATATTGGCTGGTGCGAACATGATTGTCAAACCATTCCTGATCCTTCAATATCAGTCCTGCTGTATCCAATTCAGATTTATGAACACATTCAGGAGATACGCATTTCATGCTATTTAGACATTGAACTAATTCTAATGTTTCACACAATTTTTGAAAATTATTTTTAAAGCTATTTAAATTCTACTAAAAATAAAAATAAATAAATTAGAATTTAAAAAAAATTGTTAAAAAAAAATGTGTGACATCATACATGGCCGGACCTCCCTCCCCTGTCACAAACTGTCACACCTTCTTACCCCCCCCCCGAGCATGACGTACTTTAGGGATGGCCCCTAATCATCTATGTACATAAATAATAAACAAAAAGTAGATACTAAAAAGCCTGATTAGTCCCGTTGACAGTTATAAGTTAATTTCCCGTATCCGAAGCCAATTCCATGAATAGCTAAGTTGATGAAAATATTTTTTTTCTACAGGATTAATCGGCACTTTATTGAAAGTAATTTCCTACCATCTGTAAAATTCATTATAATTTAGTGTTTTGGTAAATCCAGAGGCGTAACAACGACTTGTGATCTTGGCAGTTGCCAAGGGCGCCGAGCGCTAATCCTTCAATTTATTCAAATTTATTTTGCCCATTAGTCAAGGGCGCAGAAAGCCCAGTTTCGCTACTGGGTAAATCTAATAGCTCTTCAAACAAGTAGGGTACCAGATCTGGGAATAAGAAAGATGATCACGTGACTAGATTTAACACCTCTCTTCCCTCGGTGTTAACACCAGTGATCAAGTCAATTTCCTGAAACCCAAACTCAGCAGTTTGAGTCATTTCAAGATATATAATCCGAAATTTCTGGATTATACCTTTCTAAGGATGGTGAATTATACCTTTCTAAGGATGGGGAATTGTACCTTTCTAAGGATGGTGAATTGTACCTTTCTAAGGATGGTGAATTATACCTTTCTAAGGATGGTGAATTGTACCTTTCTAAGGATGGTGAATTATACCTTTCTAAGGTTGGTGAATTTTACCTTTCTAAGGATGATGAATTATACCTTTGTAAGGATGGTGAATTGTACTTTTCTAAGGACGGTGAATTATACCTTTCTAAGGATGGTGAATTGTACCTTTCTAAGGATGGTGAATTACACCTTTCTAAGGATGGTGAATTATACCTTTCTAATGATGGTAAATTATACCTGGACTCAATGTTCACTCAAAAAATCGTTGGTCCGTGTTAAAGTTGCACAGCATCCATTTTTTGTGCAAACTTTTACACACAAAAACATAGAAATTATATTACCCCCATCAAAATGATCTGTGCGTCAATTCTAAGCTGCTTCGCGGCGTCGTTCAGCTGCGCAGCTGAAAAGGAACATTGCTGGACCTTCCAGAGGCACTGATTAATACCTTATGAGGTGATGTTGAATTATACCTTTGTAAGTGATGCTAAATTATACCTTTGTTAGTGATGCTGGATTATACCTTTGTAAGTCATGATGAATTATACCTTTGTAAGTGATGCTGAATTATACATTTGTAAGTGATGTTAAATTTTACCTTTGTAAGTGATGCTGGATTATACCTTTTTAAGTGATGCTAAATTTTACCTTTGTAAGTGATGCTAAATTTTACCTTTGTAAGTGATGCTAAATTTTACCTTTGTAAGTGATTCTGAATTATACCTTTGTAAGTGATGCTGAATTATACCTTTGTCAGTGATGATGAATTATACCTTTGTAAGTGATGATGAATTATACCTTTGTAAGTGATGCTAAATTTTACCTTTGTAAGTGATGCTAAATTTTACCTTTGTAAGTGATGCTAAATTTTACCTTTGTAAGTGATGCTAAATTTAACCTTTGTAAGTGATGCTAAATTGTACCTTTGTAAGTGATGCTGAATTATACCTTTGTAAGCGATGCTAAATTTTACCTTTGTAAGTGATGCTGGATTATACCTTTGTAAGTGATGCTAAATTTTACCTTTGTAAGTGATGCTAAATTTTACCTTTGTAAGTGATGATGAATTATACCTTTGTAAGTGATGCTAACTTTTACCTTTGTAAGTGATGCTGGATTATACCTTTCTAAGTGATGCTGAATTATACCTTTGTAAGTGATGCTGAATTATACCTTTGTAAGTGATGATGAATTATACATTTGTAAGTGATGCTGAATTATACCTTTGTAAGTGATGCTGAATTATACCTTTGTTAATTATGATGAATTATACCTTTCTAACTGATGCTGAATTATACCTTTGTACGTTGATGCTGAATTATACCTTTGTAAGTGATACTGAATTATACCTTTGTAAATGATGCTGAATTATACCTTACTAAGTGATGGTTATTTATACCTCTTTGTATTTGAACCATAACCAATGAGATTTTAAAGTAAACTTACTGAATGATAATGGTTAATACCTCTTTAATTTATGTTGAATTATACCTTTCTTAACGATGTTGAATTGTACCTTCCTTAATGATGTTGAATTGTACCTTCCTTAACGATGTTGAATTGTACCTTCCTTAATGATGTTGAATTGTACCTTCCTTAACGATGTTGAATTGTACCTTCCTTAATGATGTTGAATTATACCTTTCTTAACGATGTTGAATTGTACCTTCCTTAATGATGTTGAATTGTACCTTCCTTAACGATGTTGAATTGTACCTTCCTTAACGATGTTGAATTGTACCTTCCTTAACGATGTTGAATTGTACCTTCCTTAATGATGTTGAATTATACCTTTCTTAACGATGTTGAATTGTAATCTTATTGATATACTGAATGAAAGTTGCAGTGTCCTGCTCTCATGTTGGATTTATTCTCGGTGTTGTGGTGTTGTGTGCGCGTGTGTGTGTGGGCTGGGGTGGGGGGGGGTAGTCCCATTGTTTCCACCGACCAAGTCCCCCCCCCGCACTGCCGCCGGGCACTGGTGCCCTAAAACAAACGGCCTGAGCTCGGACTGGATGTTTTCAACAGTCGATGGGTGTAATCACGCCATCCATGAGTCGGGTACCGGCTAATGTTACCTATTAACAGACATGACGCAAAGAGGGGGACGGGGGTGGGGGGAGGTGGGGCAGTGCCCAGTATGGGAGATAATGAATGCGTGATGGGCTTCGGAGAAATGTTAACAGGTTGTTTTTTATTTGCTTCTCTTTTTTATTTTTTAAATTTAAATTTAGGAACTTTGGTTTAATTATTTTTTTTGTGTTGAAAATTTGAAACAGATATGAAAAAAAAAGAAAACATTTCCATTGAATTTTTATTTTTTGTTGTGTGTGGAATAAAAAAATTGAAATGTCTTGAGGGGTTTTAGGATCGCGTTAGAGTTGTTACGTGGCAGGAAATTTGTTGGATTCTAAATATAGCACATTGTTGGTTGGGAGGTCGAGAGTTGTTGTATGGTTGGGGGTGTGGTGGTGGGTGGGATGGCTTCTTTAGAGGAGTTTGGATGTGATTGTGGGGGTGGGAGATGTGTTAGCAGAGTGTGGGAGGTGTGTGTGGGGAAGTTTTTTGTGGAGCGTGTGTGGATAGTATGGAGGAATTTCTGCTGTTCGTGTGCGATAGTAGTGTGTGTGTGTATGGGGGCGTGTGTGACGGTAGTGTGTGTGTGTGTGTATGGGGGGTGTGTGAGGGTAGTGTGTGTGTGTGTGTGTATGGGAGAGTGTGTGTGTGGCGTGGATGCGTCTTTAAGTCAAATCAAGGAGGCTGCTGTAAACTTGGAATATCGAAGTGATTTCGTGATGGTAAATGACTATTTCTTGTATAGCGATATTTGTCCATGCTAACACAGCATGCTCACCGCTTTCGAATTTCAGTAAAGACTTTTTGGAGGAAAAGAAAACGTGCGGATGGCTTGGGGGAAGGGGGGTAGGTACCAAACCAAACATTAGGCGCGTAGAGAAGTAAGGTGGGCTTTACAAATTTATGAATGCAGTTTTTTCAAAGTACAAGAGATCCGAAAGAAACATTCAGCGAGTTTCCTGTTTATTCAACCAGTCCCCTCTCTCTGGTTCGTGACATACATTTTCAACTCTAGGTCACGTGGTGTGAGCTTTAGACAACCATGATCACGAATGTAAGGTATCTGGTTTATCCTAACATCTCTGATATCAAGTCGGCAGCCATCTGTCAGACATTCAAGTAACTCATTATAACCCGGAGACTGGAAAGGGGGGGGGGAGGGAAGGAGGCGAGTGTCACTGTCACCATTTCCATTGACCCGGCGCCCACATCCTCCTCTCAGAGCGCCCCCACCCTTTTCCTGGAACCTCCTCTCCCATTAATTGTAGGGGATAATTCCAGAAGTCTATGATGAATGCCGCTGTTAGGTCCAGGTCCCATCTGTCGCCAGATGGTACTCATGTATCAACATGGCAAGCTTCATTTCACGCCCGCTGGTGGCCCGGGGAAAGAGACAGTCCTTTAATGATATCTTGGGGAGAGACATATGTTGGTCGCAGCCTGCCACAATGAGGGATGCTTTAGGTGACAGAATCTCCTACTCACTTTTAGAACCACTAGCCATGGCGTCACTTGGGGTGTGTGATATTCTAGACTTTTGCCCTTCTCCGAGACTCTAGCCATGGCGTCACTTGGGGTGTGTGATATTCTAGACTTTTGCCCTTCTCCGAGACTCTAGCCATGGCGTCACTTGGGGTGTGTGATATTCTAGACTTTTGCCCTTCTCCGAGACTCTAGCCATGGCGTCACTTGGGGTGTGTGATATTCTAGACTTTTGTCATTCTCCGAGACTCTAGCCATGGCGTCACTTGGGGTGTGTGATATTCTAGACTTTTTTCATTCTCCGAGACTCTAGCCATGGCGTCACTTGGGGTGTGTGATATTCTAGACTTTTGTCATTCTCCGAGACTCTAGCCATGGCGTCACTTGGAGTGTGTGATATTCTAGACTTTTGTCATTCTCCGAGACTCTAGCCATGGCGTCACTTGGGGTGTGTGATATTCTAGACTTTTTTCATTCTCCGAGACTCTAGCCATGGCGTCACTTGGGGTGTGTGATATTCTAGACTTTTGTCATTCTCCGAGACTCTAGCCATGGCGTCACTTGGGGTGTGTGATATTCTAGACTTTTGTCCTTCTCCGAGACTCTAGCCATGGCGTCACTTGGAGTGTGTGATATTCTAGACTTTTGTCATTCTCCGAGACTCTAGCCATGGCGTCACTTGGAGTGTGTGATATTCTAGACTTTTGCCCTTCTCCGAGACTCTAGCCATGGCGTCACTTGGGGTGTGTGATATTCTAGACTTTTGTCCTTCTCCGAGACTCTAGCCATGGCGTCACTTGGGGTGTGTGATATTCTAGACTTTTGCCCTTCTCCGAGACTCTAGCCATGGCGTCACTTGGGGTGTGTGATATTCTAGACTTTTGCCCTTCTCCGAGACTCTAGCCATGGCGTCACTTGGGGTTTGTGATATTCTAGACTTTTGCCCTTCTCCGAGACTCTAGCCATGGCGTCACTTGGAGTGTGTGATATTCTAGACTTTTGTCCTTCTCCGAGACTCTAGCCATGGCGTCACTTGGAGTGTGTGATATTCTAGACTTTTGTCCTTCTCCGAGACTCTAGCCATGGCGTCACTTGGAGTGTGTGATATTCTAGACTTTTGCCCTTCTCCGAGACTCTAGCCATGGCGTCACTTGGGGTGTGTGATATTCTAGACTTTTGTCATTCTCCGAGACTCTAGCCATGGCGTCACTTGGGGTGTGTGATATTCTAGACTTTTTCATTCTCCGAGACTCTAGCCATGGCGTCACTTGGGGTGTGTGATATTCTAGACTTTTGTCATTCTCCGAGACTCTAGCCATGGCGTCACTTGGAGTGTGTGATATTCTAGACTTTTGTCATTCTCCGAGACTCTAGCCATGGCGTCACTTGGGGTGTGTGATATTCTAGACTTTTTCATTCTCCGAGACTCTAGCCATGGCGTCACTTGGGGTGTGTGATATTCTAGACTTTTGTCATTCTCCGAGACTCTAGCCATGGCGTCACTTGGGGTGTGTGATATTCTAGACTTTTGTCCTTCTCCGAGACTCTAGCCATGGCGTCACTTGGAGTGTGTGATATTCTAGACTTTTGTCATTCTCCGAGACTCTAGCCATGGCGTCACTTGGAGTGTGTGATATTCTAGACTTTTGCCCTTCTCCGAGACTCTAGCCATGGCGTCACTTGGGGTGTGTGATATTCTAGACTTTTGTCCTTCTCCGAGACTCTAGCCATGGCGTCACTTGGGGTGTGTGATATTCTAGACTTTTGCCCTTCTCCGAGACTCTAGCCATGGCGTCACTTGGGGTGTGTGATATTCTAGACTTTTGCCCTTCTCCGAGACTCTAGCCATGGCGTCACTTGGGGTTTGTGATATTCTAGACTTTTGCCCTTCTCCGAGACTCTAGCCATGGCGTCACTTGGAGTGTGTGATATTCTAGACTTTTGTCCTTCTCCGAGACTCTAGCCATGGCGTCACTTGGAGTGTGTGATATTCTAGACTTTTGTCCTTCTCCGAGACTCTAGCCATGGCGTCACTTGGAGTGTGTGATATTCTAGACTTTTGTCATTCTCCGAGACTCTAGCCATGGCGTCACTTGGAGTGTGTGATATTCTAGACTTTTGTCCTTCTCCGAGACTCTAGCCATGGCGTCACTTGGAGTGTGTGATATTCTAGACTTTTGTCCTTCTCCGAGACTCTAGCCATGGCGTCACTTGGAGTGTGTGATATTCTAGACTTTTGTCATTCTCCGAGACTCTAGCCATGGCGTCACTTGGGGTGTGTGATATTCTAGACTTTTGTCCTTCTCCGAGACTCTAGCCATGGCGTCACTTGGAGTGTGTGATATTCTAGACTTTTGTCATTCTCCGAGACTCTAGCCATGGCGTCACTTGGAGTGTGTGATATTCTAGACTTTTGTCATTCTCCGAGACTCTAGCCATGGCGTCACTTGGAGTGTGTGATATTCTAGACTTTTGTCATTCTCCGAGACTCTAGCCATGGCGTCACTTGGAGTGTGTGATATTCTAGACTTTTGCCCTTCTCCGAGACTCTAGCCATGGCGTCACTTGGGGTGTGTTATATTCTAGACTTTTGTCCTTCTCCGAGACTCTAGCATGGCGTCACTTGGGGTGTGTGATATTCTAGACTTTGTCATTCTCCGAGACTCTAGCCATGGCGTCACTTGGGGTGTGTGATATTCTAGACTTTTGTCCTTCTCCGAGACTCTAGCCATGGCGTCACTTGGATTGTGTGATATTCTAGACTTTTGCCCTTCTCCGAGACTCTAGCCATGGCGTCACTTGGGTGTGTGATATTCTAGACTTTTGTCCTTCTCCGAGACTCTAGCCATGGCGTCACTTGGGGTGTGTAATATTCTAGACTTTTGTCATTCTCCGAGACTCTAGCCATGGCGTCACTTGGGGTGTGTGATATTCTAGACTTTTGTCCTTCTCCGAGACTCTAGCCATGGCGTCACTTGGGGTGTGTGATATTCTAGACTTTTGTCCTTCTCCGAGACTCTAGCCATGGCGTCACTTGGGGTGTGTGATATTCTAGACTTTTGTCATTCTCCGAGACTCTAGCCATGGCGTCACTTGGGGTGTGTGATATTCTAGACTTTTGTCATTCTCCGAGACTCTAGCCATGGCGTCACTTGGGGTGTGTGATATTCTAGACTTTTGTCATTCTCTGAGACTCTAGCCATGGCGTCACTTGGGGTGTGTGATATTCTAGACTTTTTTCATTCTCCGAGACTCTAGCCATGGCGTCACTTGGGGTGATGTGATATTCTAGACTTTTGTCCTTCTCCGAGACTCTAGCCATGGCGTCACTTGGGGTGTGTGATATTCTAGACGTTTGTTGTCATTCTCCAAGACTCTAGCCATGGTGTCACTTGGGTGTGTGATATTCTAGACTTTTGCCCTTCTCCGAGACTCTAGCCATGGCGTTACTTGGGGTGTGTGATATTCTAGACTTTTGCCATACTCTGTAACTCTAGCCAATGTCAAATTTGATGTATGATGTTTAGACTTTAAAAAAACCTGAGCTATTAACTATGGTGCACATTGAGGTTTTTATGATAAACATTTTTTACCCATTGTGGCAACGCTGGCAAGAAATATGACTTTTGAAAATGAACTTTTTTGAACAATAGTTTCTTTCAGAATTTACAATAGCGTGTAAGCGTTTTGTTTCGTTAAATGGTTGTGGCATCTAACAACTTGGTACAGTTTTGTGAGTAAAGCTAAACTTTTGACTATTTATGAAATCACTCGGGTAAAAAAATTCGTAACTTAACATCAAGCTAGCATTTAAAGAACCAGATAGAAACAAATACATGTTAGAAACAAATACATGTTAGAAACAAATACATGTTAGAAACAAATACATGTTAGCATTCGGGGTGCTGGACTATCTTCATCAGACGTTGATACTACTTTGATACTACTTTGATACTACTTGGATACCACTTTGGTACCACTTTGATACTACTTTGATACTACTTAGATACTACTTTGTCCTAGTTTAATTATTTAAGCCTGAGAAATTATACATATAATTTGTACACGTTCACTACAGCAGACGTGTCAGGAGATCAAGAGAAGACAACTTTGAACCATGCAGTTCAGTTATTTAAAACCAAATAACACAAGGCATTTTAAAGAGAATTCTTCTCATATCGATGCTATAGAATACTACAGATGGACTCTAATGGTCCAAAGTATATTAATTAAAAAAAAATAAAATCTTTGCATGGTTGTCTTTTTTCCAATAAATGATTGATCCTGTCGGGAAATGACGATATATTTCAATTTTGTTTTTATGGAGCCTCACTGCAAGTGAACAAAAACTAAATATTAATTTTTTTAACAATTGAAATTTGACATATAAAAAAGTGATACAATGCGGATAAAACACAGACTTCTGGGTAGATCGGACACGTCATACATGGATGTAAGATTATCCACCAGCAGGTGAAATCTGACGTCCACTTCCTCGCGGGTAGGCGAGACAACATCATCTGAAATCATCCGATTCGGAGTCCGTTAGGCGCTGAGGGATTTTAGTGGCAACACTGATTCCAGCAACTCCGGTCTGTGCTGTTATCATTTGACATATGGGATCACATCTTGTGGCTTGATAACATCAAGCGAAACACCTCAGCAAGTCGCTCGGAGCACATTACCATGTTAAATGTATAAACCACATCCCCGAAACTATTTAGCCGCGAAGTGGTATCACACTATTGTACCGCGAGGGGGTGCCACACTATTGTACCGCGAGGGGGTGCCACACTCTTGTGCCGAGAGGGGGGCCACAGTATTGTACCGCGAGGGGGTGCCACACTCTTATGCCACGAGGTGGTGCCACACTCTTGTGCCGCGAGGGGGTGTGACACTATTGTGCGGTGAGGTGGTGCCACACTCTTATACCGCGAGGGGGGTGTGACACTATTGTGCGGTGAGGTGGTGCCACACTCTTGTGCCGCGAGGTGGTGCCACAGTATTGTACCGCGAGGTGTTGCCACACTATTGTGCTGCGAGGTGGTGCGACACTATTGTACGGTGAGGTGGTGCCACACTCTCTGTGCCGCGAGGTGTTGTCACACTATTGTACCGCGAGGGGGTGTGACACTATTGTGCGGTGAGGTGTTGCCACACTATTGTGCGGCGAGGTGGTGTGACACTTGTGCCCAAGCGATATTTATTCACTAAATTAAAAATTGAAATGATGGGCTAAATGACGGCGTTCAGAACCTTTCCTGTCAAATAACGATTCTCCACTTGTAAAAAATTTGGCGTTTGACACGACAGATCCTCGGCAACAACCAGACAACACACTTTGGCACTTCACACATACGGTACAGGTTTTCCATGGCTGTAACTGGACAAAGACTTGTTCCGTTACAGATGCACTTAGAAAAAGTCTACTTCCATCACAGATGCTGTTGGACAAAGACTAGTTTCGTCACAGATGCTCTTGAAATGAATCTATTTCCTTCACAAACGAACTTCAACAAGGTTCAGTTTCTCAAAGTATATAATCATTGGACCAAGTCCAGCAGCGCAACGCTACAAATGTGGACACAGTCTAGTTCCGCAACTCAAGTACTTGAACAACTAAAGGGACACTGCAGTGTTTCCACTTTCCATAAACACCAACAAAACTATCACTTCATTTCTTTCGTCCCGTGCCTTGCTTTTGTTAGGAATCTGTGCCCACCAGTTACTGCCATTCCCTTGATTAACTTTTCCATGTCAGGTTAAGTTTTAAACTTTTGTGTAATTATTTGAAACGCCTCGACCTGTTATTTTAATATAAAAAAAACAACCATCTATTTAAACGTTTTAGCATTTGTTGTTTTATTCACCTAAATCTTTTGTGTATCTTTTTTCCATTTTAAAGTTCTCTCGAAGTCCAACTCGGTATAACATCAGATCTCTCTAAATATTAACGCCTTGGTCCTCTTGCTTTACGACCCCCCCCTCTCTCTCTGTGGTCGGAGCTTGTATTTTCCACTCAGAGAAGAAAGCCGTTATTTCTCAATAATTACATCTGAACTAAAGACGTGAGCCATTGACAGTTACAAGTCTTCACTGTGTTTTATTGCCTCACATTTTTTATAGCATTAACTTTCTCTGTAGAACACCGCCACCATCTCCCGTTCCTATTGCAACACCCAATGGCGAACATGTTTACAGTTATGGATTTCTGTGGCTCCAATGAGAAACATATTTCTTTAAATTATTTTGAAATTTCGCTGTCAATTTTCAAGTGCTTCTCTCATAATTTGGCTCGTTAGACTGTGGAGATGGGATGTTGTTGGAGGAGGGGATGGGTGAGTGGGTCGGTGGGTGGGTTTGTAGGTCGGTGGGTGGGTCGGTGGGTGGGTGGGTCGGGGAGGTGAGACGTTCGAAGGTGCCGTTGAGGGGGGATGTGCTGATGATTCTAATGATTTCCCCACATCAGTGGAATGTCCTTCGATTTTAACACTTTAACTACAGTAAACATGTAAACACATCCCACAGGAAATGCGCGACGCCAAAATTGTCACGCTTTACAAAAACAAAAGTGATCGCAGTGATTGCAATAACTATCGTGGTATCTCCTTACTGAGTATTGTGGGAAAGGCCTTTGCCAGAGTGGTCCTTGCACGCCTGCAAACTCTGGCACAAAATGTCTACCCAGAATCACAATGTAGTTTTCGGGCTGGCCGATCAACCATGAACATGATTTTTCTCACTTCGTCAGCTACAAGAGAAATGTCGGGAGCAACATTGCCTTCATAGATTTAAAGAAGGCATTTCACCTGGTCAGCCGCAAGGGTTGCTACGTATACTGGAAAAAATAGGATATCCGCCGCGGCTTCTCTCCATCATCGAGTCCTTCCACACCAATATGCACAGCACAGTGCTCTTCGATGGTGCCACCTCAGAACCCTTCCCAGTTTGTAGCGGAGTCAAACAGGACTGCGTGCTGGCTCCAACTCTCTTTGGTATCTTTTTAAATCCCTTATATTAACTTCGAAATCTTGTTAAATCCTTCATATTAACTTCACCGCCGTCTCTGTCTGTCGTCATCTCTGTCTCTCTGTCTTGGGCGGGCGGAAAAACAAAAGTAAAAAAATGACCCACTTCCATGATCCACTTGAGCTGAAATTTGGCACACGGACCCGTCTCAAATAACAATGCATAGTATCAAAATTTCAGATCGATCGAACGTACCGTAATTAAATTAATGCATTTTTAGTTTATCCTGATATAACGTATGTAATTCAAATTCTCTGTTTGTTATTGTTTTTTTCCCACGTGAGAGTTTGAGTTGACGCGTTGACGCCACCCATCGAAGTACCGGCGTGCTTTTGTTTACATTTTACGTGTCACGCTGAGCTCGGTCAAGCGATCGGTGACCAGACTTTTCTCCTCTCCCCCCCCCTCCCCAGGGTTATGAAGCAAAGTTGAGTTAAGACAGATTCAGTCTGTAAATGTTTGTCGCGTTTGAAAATAATCAATACTGTTAGTTATGTCTCATATATAAGGGATTTATAGTCAAAAACTTTGTTTTTACGGGTTTGTTTGATTAAATCCCTTATATTAACTTCACCGGCGTCTCTGTCGTCATCTCTCTCTCTCTCTCTGTCTGTCAGTCTTGGGCGGGCGGAAAAACAAAAGTAAAAAATGACCCACTTACCGTGATCCGATCGAGCTGAAATTTGGCACACTGGCCCGTCTCACCTAACAATACATCGTATCAAAATGTCAGATCGATCGATCGTACCGTAATTAAATTAATGCATTTTTAGTTTATCCTAATATAACGTATGTAATTCAAATTCACGGTTTGTTTTTTTGTTTTTCCCCACGTGAGAGTTTGAGTTGACGCGTTGACGCCACCCATCGAAGTACCGGCGTGCTTTTGTTTACATTTTACGTGTCACGCTGAGCTCGATCCAGCGATCGGTGACCAGACTTTTCCCCTCTCCCCTTACGATGCTTGCATAGGATTCTACGCATCAAGTGGCAGGACAAGATCACCAATGTCGAGGTACTCAGAAGAAGCCATATGCTGAGTATGCACTCAATTTTGAGTGAGAGGCGCCTACGGTGGTTAAAAGGTCATGTCCGCAGGATGAGCTCGGAGCGCATTCGTAGAGCCTTGCTTTACGGTGAGCTGGCAACCGATATGAGAAAAAGAGGTCGCCCCTGCTTGCGCTTCAAGGACGTCTGCGAGATAGACCATAACACGTGGGAGACCATTGCCGAGGAGCGCACCTCCTGGCGGGCAAAAGTGCGTGAGGGTCATTCATGTCGCGGAAGCATCCCTCATAGCTTTGAGTGAAGAGAGAAGGGCCAGGAGAAAGGGGCAGGGGGGCAGAGGAGCAGGAGTACACGCCATAGTCCCATGAGGACGGACGGTTGCCATATACAGTAAACATGTAAACTCATGTCATTTACACATGTAATTACTATAAGCCAACTCCATGTTCCTTACACATGTAATTACTATACGCCAACTCCATGTTCCTTACACATGTAATTACTATACGCCAACTCCATGTTCCTTACACATGTAATTACTATAAGTCAACTCCATGTTCCTTACACATGTAATTAATATAAGCCAACTCCATGTTCCTTACACATGTAATTAATATACACTATTATACGCCAACTCCATGTTCCTTACACATGTAATTAATACAAGCCAACTCCATGTTCCTTACACGTGTAATTACTATACGCCAACTCCATGTTCCTTACACATGTAATTAATTAATATACACTATTATACACCAACTCTATGTTCCTTACACATGTAATTACTACAAGCCAACTCCATGTTCCTTACACATGTAATTAATATAAGCCAACTCCATGTTCCTTACACATGTAATTACTATAAGTCAACTCCATGTTCCTTACACATGTAATTACTATAAGCCAACTCTATGTTCCTTACACATGTAATTACTATACGCCAACTCCATGTTCCTTACACATGTAATTAATATACACTATTATACATCAACTCTATGTTCCTTACACATGTAATTACTATACGCCAACTCCATGTTCCTTACACATGTAATTAATATACACTATTATACACCAACTCTATGTTCCTTACACATGTAATTACTATACGTCAACTCCATGTTCCTTACACATATAATTAATATGCAACTATATGTTCCTTACACATGTAATTACTATTAGACAACTCCATGCTCCTTACATGTGTAAATTGTTTCATGACAACTTTATGTCCTACACGTTTTGTACGGGGTAGCATGATATCACCTTTGTTTTATTACACGTTGACAGACACACATACATTATGTACAAGTTGACAGACACACATACATTATGCACACGTTGACAGACATACATACATTATGTACAAGTTGACAGACATACATACATCATGTACAAGTGGACAGACACACATACCTTATGTACAAGTTGACAGACACACATACATCATGTACAAGTGGACAGACATACATACATTATGTACAAGTTGACAGACATACATACATTATGTACAATTTGACAGACACACATACATTATGTACAAGTTGAAAGACATACATACATTTTGTGCAAGTCGACAGACACACATACACTATGTACAAGTTTACAGACACATACATTATGTTCAAGTCGACAGACACACATTACTGTTGTACAAGGTGACACAGCTAAAACATTAAGGATCATCGGTCGTTTAGCGTGTCATCGGCAGGTCGTGGAAGTATGGGGGGGTGTTGTTGGGAGAGAGTGTAGTTATGCCGGATGTGTTGTCCAAGTGCTAGTTCTCAAGCGCAGCCTGAACCTGCCAGGGGAGGTGATTCGGGGCGCGGGCGATGGTGTATTTATTTACAAACTGTGCCCCCCGAAGGGCGTAGATGTGCTTAGGCTTTTGTTGGGGGACGAGGAGATTAGATGTACCCTCGGTTCACTTATTCGCGGAGGCTAGGGGAGGGTTTTTATTTTTTTGCGTGACTGGCTATTTTTGGTTGGGAGCGGCGGATGATCTGTTGGGTGTGGTGGGCGGGTGCTGTATGTGTCCGGGTGAATATTCTGCTCCACGCTTTGAGCTTCCCCGTGTTTGTGGTAAGAAGATTCCTGGGGTTGTTGTACTTCAGGTGCGGGATACGCTCGCAAACGTGTTGGATTACACAAGGAAGCAGTTCACGGCACTACGGTACCCGTGGCAGGGGGGCCCCGAGTGCCGGTTTAGCGTGAGGGGGGTGATGATTATAGTAGGGGGGTCCAGTGATACCGCTAGTAGTCTGTGGTGCATTAGGCAGGGGGTGGTGTGTGGATAGAACCGTGCAGCTGCACACCAGTGATGTGCTTAATTGATTATTAGATGTCTAGGCTTTTAGTAGTAGGGATCTGGTGTCATTCCAAGCTCGGAAGATTAAACGGACAGGGATACGAGTAACATGCAAGCGGATCGTTATGGGTGCGGGGCGGCATAGGTGTGGTGGTTGTCTGGGTGCCTTTTCGAGTGAGGGGGGGGTGCAGCTTGTGATGAGGGGGAGTGGTCGGTGGGTAAGGGTCGGGGTAAGGGCAGTGTGCGTTTTTTGGAGTGCAGGCAGGTGGAACGTGAAAGGGGGGGTGAGTAGGGGGTACGGATTTACTTATTTTATTATATTTATTTATTTATTTCATTTTGTTAGATTATTACTCATGGTAGTTATATGGGTAAATTTGGTTTCGCAGCCCACCAGATGTAGGTCCCGGGGGGTCATACCGCCTCTGGGTGGGGGGCGATCGGGGGGGGTGGGTTGTTTGGATGAGACCTGAGGTGGGTGTGGGTTGGGGGGGGGTCTGGGGGGAGGATATACACCAAATCGGCTGCATTAGCATGGTTATTACTTCATCTTCATCTCATGTGTCGCATCAAACTCATTGCGCTATGTCCAATTGTCTCCGTTCTTGATCGGTGACGTCACTAAATCACCTGGTGCAATGTTCTGTAACCCCTCCCCTCCCTTGACCGAGAATGATCGTCAAACACATCAGCCAGACAGCTCTGCGCGGGAACTGGACATTACTCTTTGGGGTTATGAACCTTCTCTTTAAATGTTGGGGTTTATGAACATTCTCTTTAAATGTTGGGGTTTATGAACATTCTCTTTAAATGTTGGGTTTTATGAACATTCTCTTTAAATGTTGGGTTTTATGAACATTCTCTTTAAATTTTGGGGTTTATGAACATTCTCTTTAAATGTTGGGTTTTATGAACATTCTCTTTAAATTTTGGGGTTTATGAACATTCTCTTTAAATGTTGGGTTTTATGAACATTCTCTTTAAATTTTGGGGTTTATGAACATTCTCTTTAAATGTTGGGTTTTATGAACATTCTCTTTAAATGTTGGGTTTTATGAACATTCTCTTTAAATGTTGGGTTTTATGAACATTCTCTTTAAATGTTGGGGTTATGAACATTCTCTTTAAATGTTGGGGTTTATGAACATTCTCTTTAAATGTTGGGTTTTATGAACCTTCTCTTTAAATGTTGGGGTTTATGAACATTCTCTTTAAATGTTGGGTTTTATGAACATTCTCTTTAAATGTTGGGGTTATGAACATTCTCTTTAAATGTTGGGGTTTTATGAACATTCTCTTTAAATGTTGGGTTTTATGAACATTCTCTTTAAATGTTGGGTTTTATGAACCTTCTCTTTAAATGTTGGGGTTTATGAACATTCTCTTTAAATGTTGGGTTTTATGAACCTTCTCTTTAAATGTTGGGGTTTATGAACATTCTCTTTAAATGTTGGGTTTTATGAACCTTCTCTTTAAATGTTGGGGTTTATGAACATTCTCTTTAAATGTTGGGGTTTTATGAACATTCTCTTTAAATGTTGGGTTTTATGAACATTCTCTTTAAATGTTGGGGTTTATGAACATTCTCTTTAAATGTTGGGGTTTATGAACATTCTCTTTAAATGTTGGGGTTTATGAAGATTCTCTTTAAATGTTGGGGTTTATGAACATTCTCTTTAAATGTTGGGGTTTATGAACATTCTCTTTAAATGTTGGGGTTATGAACATTCTCTTTAAATGTTGGGGTTATGAACCTTCTCTTTAAATGTTGGGGTTTATGAACATTCTCTCTGTCGTCTTAATATTGCGAACTTTCTCTAGTACTTTTTCTTTGTTTTATTAAATCTCCATACATATGGTCTTTTCTTTGATATCAGAAATGTTCGTATTAATAAATAATAGCATTAGATGTGCTTTCTAGTTTTTCTCTCTTTGCCTACAAGTTTCCACTTCATTTTTGCACTGTGTTCTTCTTAAGTTTCTTAAGTTTCTAAATTGGTCGAGTGGCAGCGCGCTAGACTGGCGTACCGATGGTCACAGGTTCGAATCCATGTGAAGGCAATTGTTTGTTCCCGGGGCCTAGAGCGTCCCTGAGTCACCCAGTTCCGAATGGGTACCTAAAACGCGTGGAACCCTCATAGCCGTGGCCTATGATCGCTGCATCACTTGCCAACAGATCATCTGTCATGGTCTGTGGACGCAATTATCTTCTGTTTAGAAGGAGCGTCTGTATAGATAAGATAAGATAATAATAATTAAACATGTTACAACTATATCTTTTAATAAGACACCAAAACGAATGCGACGAAATACGTTTAACGCGAAAACGCTGAAGAAGAAATATTGGTTAACACGAAGTAATAAACTACTGTCCCGACTAGTATTTTTACTTTTTCTGTTGTAATATCCTTTAACACGAAAACATATTTGAGTTATCTCAATTGCGTGTTAAGCGATTTTCAATGTAGTTATTTATTACTATAAAAGTTTTTTTTTAAGGACTAAGTTTTCATACCATAACTACACCTCCATTGTCTCCCACAGAACGTAGCGTCTCACCTCAACATGGACGCCCAGACTGTGTTTTTCTGTGTATTCCACATCTGTATGTCTTACTTTGAAAACAAAACCAATCACCTGAGGAGGTTTAGACCGCAGTTCAACTTGCCACCCCTCACCCCCTCGCCTACTCCCTATCGATTCGCTTCTCTTCAATAGTCTCAACCCCCCCTCCCGTTTAAACGACTGGTAACCCCGTTTAGCACTGCTTTAATCAAATTGTTCTCTGAAAATGGTGACAGGCCGTCCAGGCGACCCCATCAGATACTCTCAGCTAAACAAACTCAACACGTGGGGCCAAGTGCTGGTGTTTAGAGACGGCCACTGATTGCTGGAGGCTGGGGGACCACGGGGGCGTTGATGATGTTGTGGTGGAAAAGTTGAAATTTTGCGGAGTCTGTGTTAACAAGAAACACTCATCTCTAAGCTAAAATATAGAGAGCTCCTTGATAACATTGTCAGATGGTTCATAGCTGTGCAAGCTTCTTCGAGGCATTTGATGGTCACGTGAGGCATTGAATCGTCAAATAAGTCGATCTTGTAATGTATTTGATAGCCACGTATTTGATGGTGATGTAAGGTAAAGAATTCGATAGCCATATCAGGCGCTTGAGAGTCTAAATCTTGCAATATTTATAGGTTATTGTTGTATCTAACAAAAGGTGTTTAAATGAGAACATTCTGTTTGTCAATAAACAAATAAATATTTAAAACAGGTCTAAATCTGTGAGATTTGTTTACCATCTTAAATACAGACAGCTTTGTCATTGACGTCATGTGACAATTCGATAAATTGAATAAAACCTTGGGTCGAGGGAGAAAGAAACATATTAGAGTCTGGTTGTTCACTTTTGGCGATGAGCTATGGGGGATAAAGAAATTGTAAAATAAAAAATGTTTATTATCAAAATATTTGAATGTTATTTTGACAAACATGAAATATGTTTATTGTTATTTAAATTAAAAAAAAATCTGTATAGATTCCTTGACGAATGCGTTTTAATTAACATATTTTTAATTTTCTTTTTCGTTAGTATTTTTCCAATATATTAGTTTTAAAAAATGTAAATATTTGTAGTAGTGTGCACACACGCACCGCGCTGCGCTATGTGCACGGCACCGGGACGCATTAGATGAAGAAAAGGAAGGGGTACGGTAGAGAGAAAGTGTTTTAAGACAAAGAAGAAAAGGTTGTTTCATTGTTGTTGAAAAAAAACTGTTCTGCTGTAGTCCTACACTTAGTTTGGTGTGTACCTGTCGAAATTAAATCCACCACTCGGCTACATATTTAATTAACTCCTTAATTAAACAACCCGTAAAAACAAAGTTTTTGACTATAAAACCCTTCTAATATATGAGATATAACTAAAAGTATTGATATTTTGTATATGTGTGCACCGCGCGACAGACTAGCATAAACATTTACAAATCGGGAAAATATGATAAAAGTATGTTCCATATAATACGCACCGCACCGCTCGACAGTAAATTATTAAAACAGTATGTTCAATATGATACGCACCGCGCGACAGTCTATCATAAACATATAAATGCTACATAGAGATAATCTAAAATTCATTAATTTAATTACGGTACATTCGATCGATCTGAAATTTTGATAGAATGCATTGTTAGGTGACAAAATTTCAGCTCGATAGGATCACGGGAAGTTGGTCATTTTTTTACTTTTGTTTTTCAGCGGGACCATGACAGACAGAGAGACAAGACAGTGAAGTTAATATAAAGGGAATTATTTTTTTTGGCCCCACAAATATACAAAAGTCGGCAAGCACCAGTTTTATAACCTCACTTTGTTTGTATCCCAAGCTTGTTGGCCTGGTCTGGAGGTATTCACAGTCCAGCCTGGCCCCGGGCTGCTAACTAACATCCACACGACTCAGCCGCCATGACAACGGACAAAATATCCGGGGCGGCACGTCTTGAAACCAAATGAAAGCTCAGAGTGAGCGCCCCCGGGAGGTCGGGGGTACCAGGGATGGGATATGATGTATCTGACGGGTGTGATCAGAGACTGCCAATTACAACGTAATCGGTGCGAAGGGGTTGTGTGTGTGTGTGTGTGTGTGAGTGGGCGAGGGGGGATGGGGGCGCTTGGACGGTGGACTAAATAATTTGATATTAACAAACAGATGTAAAGGGACATAATTTGGGTGGAGCAGCAAGATGAGGTCGGATAGAAGATTCCATTGAAAGACAACGGAATCCGGCAAATGACGCCAGCATTTTATATAAATGTAAACGTGTTTGGTCCAACGTTTCCTGATATATAGAAACAAATGTACTTGGTAAAATCTATACACACACAAGTGTATCTACACTAAGAGTGGGCAAAGTGCGGCCCGCGGGCCACATGCTGTCCGCTACAGATATTTTTGTTTGTTTGTGGCCCGCCGTGGCACTCTGAGATTTACTTCATGTTCGCGACTGAAAGTTTTGTCTCCGTTTTCCATTAACGTGGCCACGTCAGTGAAGGCAGGGACAATACGCACTTGACCACTTTGGTCAGTTTTATTTCAATTTTGTCTTTCCAACAATTTAAGAATTTCAAATTAAGTTAAGCCATGTACCCTCCTAAAAATTGATGACAGAATCCCGTGTGTCTAACGAAGGACGTGCACATCAATATTTCTTTGTGGTTATATCGTTTTAAACAGCGTGGCCCTACGCTAAAATATGCTACCACAAAGTGGCCCTCCGCTAAAATATGCCACCACAAAGTGGCCCTCCGCTAAAATATGCCACCACAAAGTGGCCCTCCACTAAAATATGCTACCACAAAGTGGCCCTCCGCTAAAATATGCTACCACAAAGTGGCCCTCTGCTAAAATATGCTACCACAAAGTGGCCCTCCGTTAAAATATGCTACCACAAAGTGGCCCTCCGTTAAAATATGCTACCACAAAGTGGCCCTCCGATAAAATATGCCACCACAAAGTGGCCCAACGTTAAAATATGCTACCACAAAGTGGCCCAACGTTAAAATATGCTACCACAAAGTGGCCCAACGTTAAAATATGCTACCACAAAGTGGCCCAACGTTAAAATATGCTACCACAAAGTGGCCCAACGTTAAAATATGCTACCAAAAAGTGGCCCAACGTTAAAATATGCTACCACAAAGTGGCCCAACGTTAAAATATGCTACCACAAAGTGGCCCAACGTTAAAATATGCTACCACAAAGTGGCCCAACGTTAAAATATGCTACCACAAAGTGGCCCAACGCTAAAATATGCTACCACAAAGTGGCCCAACGTTAAAATATGCTACCACAAAGTGGCCCAACGTTAAAATATGCTACCACAAAGTGGCCCAACGTTAAAATATGCTACCACAAAGTGGCCCAACGTTAAAATATGCTACCACAAAGTGGCCCAACGTTAAAATATGCTACCACAAAGTTGCCCAACGTTAAAATATGCTACCACAAAGTGACCCAACGTTAAAATATGCTACCACAAAGTGGCCCAACGTTAAAATATGCCACCACAAAGTGGCCCAACGTTAAAATATGCTACCACAAAGTGGCCCAACGTTAAAATATGCTACCACAAAGTGGCCCAACGTTAAAATATGCTACCACAAAGTGGCCCTAAGTTAAAATATGCTACCACAAAGTGGCCCTCCGCTAAAATATGCTACCACAAAGTGGCCCTCCGCTAAAATATGCTACGACAAAGTGGCCCAACGTTAAAATATGCTACCACAAAGTGGCCCTCCGTTAAAATATGCTACCACAAAGTGGCCCTCCGCTAAAATATGCTACCACAAAGTGGCCCTCCGCTAAAATATGCTACCACAAAGTGGCCCTCCGCTAAAATATGCTACCACAAAGTGGCCCTCCGTTAAAATATGCTACCACAAAGTGGCCCTCCGTTAAAATATGCTACCACAAAGTGGCCCTCCGTTAAAATATGCTACCACAAAGTGGCCCTCCGCTAAAATATGCTACCACAAAGTGGCCCTCCGTTAAAATATGCTACCACAAAGTGGCCCTCCGCTAAAATATGCTACCACAAAGTGGCCCAACGTTAAAATATGCTACCACAAAGTGCCCCCCCCACTAAAATATGCTACCACAAAGTGGCCCCCCGCTAAAAAATGCTAACACAAAGTGCCCCCCCCCGCTAAAATATGCTACCACAAAGTTGCCCCCCCCCCGCTAAAATATGCTACCACAAAGTGGCCCTCCGCTAAAATATGCTACCACAAAGTGGCCCCCCCCCGCTAAAATATGCTACCACAAAGTGGCCCTCCGCTAAAATATGCAACCACAAAGTGGCCCCCTCCTCCGCTAAAAAATGCTACCACAAAGTGCCCCCCCCCCTAAAATATGCTACCACAAAGTGGCCCTCCGCTAAAATATGCAACCACAAAGTTCCCCCTTCCCCCTTCCCAAACAGTTGCCCACCCCTGGTCTACACTATTCGGTGTACAGTTGAAAAGGTTATTTCCTACAAGGAAACACATCGGGACAGCGCAAAGACGCTCAATGCGCGGCGCACTGTTGTACTGTTAGGCTGGCTTTGTTTGTCTCGGTCTTGTTATTATGATGGTGTACTCAAATGAAGATCGAACAACATTAGATGATTATTATGGATTTTGTTTTTTTATACCGCAAAGTATGCTGCCGGAAATAAGTCGGATGTGAAAATAGGATTGCGTGCGCATGCGTGCAGGTATCGGATGTTTTTACTTGTTATCAGACGACCAGATAAGATGTGGGCTTAAGACAGAAATAAGACTATGTTGTGCTGAAATAACGGAGAAAAGGACCAAGAGAATTTAGTGATTATAAAATAAAAGAGGGGCTGACGTAATGTGATGATGAAACAATTGACAGAAAATCAGATAGTGCGGGGCTTTGTCAGTAGATTAAACTGTCGAAAATATCTCTTGGATGTGGAGGAAATTAACATTTCTTGGTCAGCTAAGAAACAAGAAATGAATACTTTAGGTATTGAAATATTAAATATGGTGTTTAAATTACTTAGTTTGATTATAGTCTGTCTATTGCGTTGTGGTTTTTCGGACAGAGAGGTTTCTCGTTGTGTTTTGTCTTACAATAATTATTTTGTGTCTTACAACACGAAACAACTTCCGATAAAGCCATTAAAACCAAAAACAGCACCAAGTGCTCGCTCAATACTTTGTTAATTGAAGTCGAACAATACGTGGATCCTGTATAATACGTTGAATCTGTGCCAGTGTTCAACACGTCACCAGCGGTAAAATCTAAGCCGATTACGGGACAACTATGGACACGTGACAGATGCTTACACCAACTCAGTACAGAAGGTGCTATTAAAACAGTGCTATCACTCTTTCAACACAGTGCTATCACTCTTTCAACACAGTGCTATCACTCTTTCAACACAGTGCTATCACTCTTTCAACAGAGTGCTATCACTCTTTTAACACAGTGCTATCACTCTTTCAACACAGTGCTATCACTCTTTCAACAAAGTGCTATAGTGCTATCACTCTTTCAACAAAGTGCTATCACTCTTTCAACAAAGTGCTATCACTCTTTCAACAAAGTGCTACCACTCTTTCAACACAGTGCTATCACTCTTTCAGCACAGTGCTTTCCCTTTTCAAAAAAGTGCTATCACTCTTTCAACAAAGTGCTATCGCTCTTTCAACAAAGTGCTATCACTCTTTCAACAAAGTGCTATCACTCTTTCAACAAAGTGCTATCACTCTTTCAACAAAGTGCTATCACTCTTTCAACAGAGTGCTATCACTCTTTCAACAAAGTGCTATCACTCTTTCAACAAAGTGCTATCACTCTATCAACATAGTCAGTGCAATAATTGTATCAACACAGACAGTACAATGACTGTATCAACACAGACAGTACAATGACTGTATCAACACAGACAGTACAATAACTGTATCAACACAGACAGTACAATAACTGTATCAACACAGACAGTACAATGACTGTATCAACACAGACAGTACAATATCTGTATCAACACAGACAGTACAATGACTGTATCAACACAGACAGTACAATAACTGTATCAACACAGACAGTACAATAACTGTATCAACACAGACAGTACAATATCTGTATCAACACAGACAGTACAATGACTGTATCAACACAGACAGTACAATAACTGTATCAACACAGACAGTACAATAACTGTATCAACACAGACAGTACAATGACTGTATCAACACAGAAAGTAAAATATCTGTATCAACACAGACAGTACAATGACTGTATCAACACAGACAGTACAATAACTGTATCAACACAGACAGTACAATAACTGTATCAACACAGACAGTACAATAACTGTATCAACACAGACAGTACAATAACTGTATCAACACAGACAGTACAATGACTGTATCAACACAGACAGTACAATAACTGTATCAACACAGACAGTACAATAACTGTATCAACACAGACAGTACAATAACTGTATCAACACAGACAGTACAATAACTGTATCAACACAGACAGTACAATAAATGTATCAACACAGACAGTACAATAACTGTATCAACACAGACAGTACAATAACTGTATCAACACAGACAGTACAATAAATGTATGAACACAGACAGTACAATAACTGTATCAACACAGACAGTACAATAACTGTATCAACACAGACAGTACAATAACTGTATCAACACAGACAGTACAATAACTGTATCAACACAGACAGTACAATAACTGTATCAACACAGACAGTACAATAACTGTATCAACACAGACAGTACAATAACTGTATCAACACAGACAGTACAATAACTGTATCAACACAGACAGTACAATAACTGTATCAACACAGACAGTACAATAACTGTATCAACACAGACAGTACAATAACTGTATCAACACAGACAGTACAATAACTGTATCAACACAGACAGTACAATAACTGTATCAACACAGACAGTACAATAACTGTATCAACACAGACAGTACAATAACTGTATCAACACAGACAGTACAATATCTGTATCAACACAGACAGTACAATAACTGTATCAACACAGACAGTACAATAACTGTATCAACACAGACAGTACAATAACTGTATCAACACAGACAGTACAATAACTGTATCAACACAGACAGTACAATAACTGTATCAACACAGACAGTACAATGACTGTATCAACACAGACAGTGCAATGACTGTATCAACACAGACAGTGCAATAACTGTATCAACACAGACAGTACAATGACTGTATCAACACAGACAGTACAATAACTGTATCAACACAGACAGTACAATAACTGTATCAACACAGACAGTACAATGACTGTATCAACACAGACAGTACAATAACTGTATCAACACAGACAGTACAATAACTGTATCAACATAGACAGTACAATAACTGTATCAACACAGACAGTGCAATAACTGTATCAACACAGAGAGTACAATAACTGTATCAACACAGACAGTACAATAACTGTATCAAGACAGACAGTACAATAACTGTATTAACATAGACAGTACAATAACTGTATCAACATAGACAGTACAATAACTGTATCAACACAGACAGTGCAATAACTGTATCAACACAGACAGTACAATAACTGTATCAACACAGACAGTACAATAACTGTATCAAGACAGACAGTACAATAACTGTATCAACACAGACAGTACAATAACTGTATCAACACAGACAGTACAATAACTGTATCAACACAGACAGTACAATAACTGTATCAACACAGACAGTACAATAACTGTATCAACACAGACAGTACAATAAATGTATCAACACAGACAGTACAATAACTGTATCAACACAGACAGTACAATAACTGTATCAACACAGACAGTACAATAAATGTATGAACACAGACAGTACAATAACTGTATCAACACAGACAGTACAATAACTGTATCAACACAGACAGTACAATAACTGTATCAACACAGACAGTACAATAACTGTATCAACACAGACAGTACAATAACTGTATCAACACAGACAGTACAATAACTGTATCAACACAGACAGTACAATAACTGTATCAACACAGACAGTACAATAACTGTATCAACACAGACAGTACAATAACTGTATCAACACAGACAGTACAATAACTGTATCAACACAGACAGTACAATAACTGTATCAACACAGACAGTACAATAACTGTATCAACACAGACAGTACAATAACTGTATCAACACAGACAGTACAATAACTGTATCAACACAGACAGTACAATAACTGTATCAACACAGACAGTACAATATCTGTATCAACACAGACAGTACAATAACTGTATCAACACAGACAGTACAATAACTGTATCAACACAGACAGTACAATAACTGTATCAACACAGACAGTACAATAACTGTATCAACACAGACAGTACAATAACTGTATCAACACAGACAGTACAATGACTGTATCAACACAGACAGTGCAATGACTGTATCAACACAGACAGTGCAATAACTGTATCAACACAGACAGTACAATGACTGTATCAACACAGACAGTACAATAACTGTATCAACACAGACAGTACAATAACTGTATCAACACAGACAGTACAATAACTGTATCAACACAGACAGTACAATAAATGTATCAACACAGACAGTACAATAACTGTATCAACACAGACAGTACAATAACTGTATCAACACAGACAGTGCAATAACTGTATCAACACAGACAGTACAATAACTGTATCAACACAGACAGTACAATAACTGTATCAAGACAGACAGTACAATAACTGTATCAACATAGACAGTACAATAACTGTATCAACATAGACAGTACAATAACTGTATCAACACAGACAGTGCAATAACTGTATCAACACAGACAGTACAATAACTGTATCAACACAGACTGTACAATAACTGTATCAAGACAGACAGTACAATAACTGTATCAACACAGACAGTACAATAACTGTATCAACACAGACAGTACAATAACTGTATCAACACAGACAGTACAATGACTGTATCAACACAGACAGTACAATGACTGTATCAACACAGACAGTACAATATCTGTATCAACACAGACAGTACAATAACTGTATCAACACAGACAGTACAATAACTGTATCAACACAGACAGTACAATGACTGTATCAACACAGACAGTACAATGACTGTATCAACACAGACAGTACAATAACTGTATCAAGACAGACAGTACAATAACTGTATCAACACAGACAGTACAATAACTGTATCAAGACAGACAGTGCTGTTTCTATAAAAACAGCAACAAACACATCTTCACACGCCAGAAAAACGACCTTCTCCTTGATTCATACCCCCTTATGCAGTAAGGCACATCTTCAACAATGTAGATCCTCATAGAGAAGCTATTCTATTTCAATAGTTATCCGTAGATTCATTGGTATTTACTCAGATTTTGGGTTGTGGGGGGGGGCAGGAGAGTCTACACGGATTGCAGGAGTATATACGCCGGGTGTCTGGAACTGTGGGGGGGGGGAGGGGAGTCACATGCATGGGCTCAACACACAGTGGCTTCTGCCAGCCAGGGTTTCAACAAACCGAGGGTGGGGATTTGGGGGGGGGTCATTTTATGTCGACTGTTGTTTACTGAGCCAGCGTCAGCAGTCAAGCGCCGCCCCTGATTGAACATTTGCTTGACTTAAATAAAATAAAAATTAAAACAAATAAAACAAATGTATTCATTTTACCTTCATGAAATTGAAATTCAAGACGACTGAAATTGGCGGATGATTTATGATTTGAGCTATTAAATAAACAAACTCATTAGAAAAATATAAATGAGTTCTGTGTTAGTACTGACTATTAAGTTGCCATGGCTACCAATGGATGATTAAAATTAAATTTTGTTATAGCTTTGGAGCCTGGGGGGGGGGAGTGTTTGTGTTCCTTGTGGTTTGGATGGGGTGGAGGCTGAACGTTGAAGGGAATCTGTTTTGTCAAGTGATGAATCCTGCCTGAAAAAAATTGACTTGGATATGACCACAGACTTAAGATAACGATATGGGGATGTAGACACCAGGTGCCTGGTTCACCGTGGGGAGACAACGTGTTGGCATCTTTTAAATTATGGAAAGGGAAGGAAATCTATGACGAAGACCTGACCGAAGATGTTTGACTTTATACCAATGTCACGTGTGAATCACGAGTTGGATGACGGAGAGGTCACGTGAGTGAAAGCGCGGGAAGAAATGGGGTAGAAGGTTCGAGAGTATGATCAGTGGTTGTAGGAAGTTCGGTGGGTAATGGCGGATTGTGTGGCTCAGGACTCCACGTTGTATAACCTCAAATTATATATATTCTGGACATAGTATACATATTAAAGTTGTTTTATTGAAACCAATTCTTCAGAGGATTATTGTATGCAAGGTTATGTATTGAGAGAACGCCTACAAGATACATTAATAAGTAAAACATTACCAAGATGTTACAACAAAGCGTCACCACATTGGGCTTGGAGTCACCAATATTCCCTCCAAGATTCTTTGGTCCATGTGCTGAGGGAAAAAAAAACGCGTGTTGCCATTTATTTTTGCAAAATTTTTCACAATTTGCTGTGCGATAATTCCTAATTCCTGCAGATATCTGGGCGGCCGCACAGCCGCGAAGCTTAAAGAGAATTTTGGTGGTCACCCCATAGGACTTGTGATCACTGGACATCTAGGTCATCATGCAGGAATGTAGAAGTATTCATGGGATTTGACTTTTAGAAACAAACACAGGAGCCGAACATGGCCATTGAGATGTTTGGTCTAAATATTATGGATTGCTCACTCGAATGAGGTTGATAAATCACCGGCCCACTAATTGGATACCATGACCAACATTTAAGGATGTGGTCCGCACTGACCTAGAAATCAATTAAAACGCCTGGCCTCGACGTTCAAGGTTTAAACCCGGGACTGCATTATATGATTTCAGAATTCTACTCTAATGTCTGCCTTACTCTCTGCAGCAAACTGCACCGTGTCACGTGAGGGTTATTTATAAGTATCTTATCACGTGACCAGCGAACACTACGTTGGCACATGACGTTTGCCGTGTTGATAAGGGCTGGACTTCTGCATCCCTTCGTCATTATTCCCTATTTACTATAAACTCCGATCAAAGGCGTAGCTGGGGGGGGCGGTGGGGGCGGTCCGCCACGGGTGGCACTCATTTAGGGGCGGCATTTGTGGGCATTTAAAAAGTACAAACATTTCCGATAACCGCCCTTTTTCTTTTGAAGGGGGCAAACCAAGGTGAAACAAAAATATTCGTAATTTCATGTCTTAATTAACGCATTCGCACAACATTTGTTTGATAACGCAAAACCGTTCAAAAAATTTTTAATCGCTCAAAAAACGTATCCATTTGTTTGGAAAACTAAGCGGTATAAGTCACAGATGACGCTTTTATAAGAAAACTACCCAAAAAACACAACATCGCTGGGCCGAATAATGTGTACTATTAATATCGCCACGACAGTTTTTACGTGGAATTTCGACATTCGCAGAATGATGCGCGAACAAGTACCTTAAAGGCATGGTGGTTCAAATATTGTGTTTAACTTGCAAGTAGTAATTTATCTTACTGCTTCAGTTTTCAGTAAATTTTTGTAAGGTAAGTTATTAAAAATTAAATTTATTTCGTTTTTATTGCATTAAAGTAGCACAAATAATTTGTGTTTTTCATTAAAATACGGGTATTCATTAAGCATGTTACGCCTATCAAATTAAATTAATAGTAATGTGTAAATAATTTGAATTCGTCTATTTTATGGAAAATTATTAAGAATTATGACAAGAATATGTAAATATTCAAATTTCTCCGTTAATAAACACCACAACAGACATAATAATTTCGAAAAAGACATACTTTAAACTTTCAAGCGTCTTGGAAAAATTGACATCTGAAGAAGTAACCAGGAAAACGAGATCAGATGCTGGAATTTTACTCAATTCAATGCAATCTTTTTCTCTTCTATGTTATCTAATTTATGGGAAACCGTCATTATTTAAATTAATGCAAAGCCATTGCATGGAACAAAGAGATGTGCTAATACAAAATACTGTTATATCAGCCAAACAATTTGGGAAGAGATGGAGATATCAACTGAACGCCTAGTTAGAAGGAGAAAAAATACGAGCAGGGAAAATTCAGAAGTCGTGGTTCTATCTTTAGAACAAAAAGTACAACGAGAAAATTTTTTATCCATGGATGGAATTATAAAATAAAATAAAATAACGCTTTGATGAGTTGCATGTCCTTGCAAGAAAATATTCGTATATAATACCATGTAACCTACTAAATGAAGCATTTGAACATCAAATAAATTACTTTATTGACATTGACAGTTCAATATGGAAAGAAAAAAGATTCAGGTTTTTATGGCTGTACCTACACTACAAGAAGAGGCATTATGTTAAAAAAACGGTGGGAAAGGCACTCTTCATCTATTAAAATTTATTCAACAGTATCGATTGGAAAATTCTGTACCCAACATTGTAATTTTGTTATGAATTTTTTCAACTATTGCTATCAGTGTCGGTAGTTGTGAAAGGAGCTTCTCCAAACTGAAGGTGATAAAAAATTATCTTCGTTCCACAATGAGCGATTAAAGACAACAAAATCTTGCAATACTGCCCATAGAACAAGATATTACAAATAATTTTAATTTTGATAGCATAATACACGATTTTTCTATTATGAAAGTTAGGAAAGTAAATGTATAAATATGTTTACATACTAATGTACAGAGGCGTAACTGGGTTTTTGACGCCCTTGGCTAATTTTATTTTGGCGCCTTTTATTTCAATAAAAAATTAAAAACTAGAGATTTAGCGGCGCCCTTTTGAACTGGCGCAGGCCGGCGCCCTTGGCAACTGCCCCAATGTTGAGCCGTTGTTACGCCACTGCTAATGTATACAATTTCTTTGTTTGTAAAATTTTTATTTTATTTATAAATACAAAAAAAAAGAATAATATTTGGTAATGTTTTTTTTTGGGGGGTGTTAATTCTGAATATGTTTTGTCTCATTGGTGGGGGGGGGGACCTCAATAACTTTCTTGTGGCCTTTAAAACAAGTATCTTATATTTTTATAAATGTGTATTTTTAGGTATATAATCTTATGCGGCCTCTTTTATTACTGCTTACATAAATATGGCATGCAATGGAAAACATGTTCCCAACCTTGACTACGTTTCAATTTTAATTATTTACTCATGTTTATCAATTATTGTTAAAAACCATCGTATAATCGACTAAGTGGCCGTCCGTAAATGAAGCACGATATTTTGGCTGATTGTTCACCCCCATCCCCCCTCGTCACACGTCGTCACAAAAAGTTAGACCCCTTCTTCAATAAGACGCCACAAAGCTTTGAAACCCCCCCCCCAATAAAAGCCGTATTTTATTTTGAAAATGAGTATGTTTCAAATTAAATTTTTGCCATTTCAGAAAAGTGGAAATTTATTTAAAGTTGCGCGTTTTGACGTGACGTCACATTTTTTAAACACCCCCCCCCGTCACACATCGTCACAAACGTATGTGACTCCCCCCCCCCAGGTGCGTGACGTCATTTATGGACGGCCCCTAAAAAGGGCGGCAAATTGGAGACCGCCCCGGGCGGCAAAAGTTCTAGCTACGCCACAGACTCCGATATTTTGAAACTGATCAATCATCAGGAAACATTAATAAATTTTCGAACATTTTTTAAAAACTTATTTTTAAGCCAAACGGAGTATTCTTTGAAAAGTGTTGCAGATGGATAAAACCAAAAAAAAACAACAACAAACATCAGTTTTTATGTAATTGTATCTTTCAAATCTTTGGACATTAATTGACAAGCCAGAGATAGTGACTGGTAGCAAGCCACTGTTTAATACGCCCTTTATATATATAATAATATATTATTATTATCTGAGGGGATATGAGATGTCGCCCAGGGAATCCCACTCGGAATCCTAAACCTTAGAAAGTTTTGACACATCTGGACATTTCAGTGACACATCTGGACATTTCAGTGACACATCTGGACATTTCAGTGACACATCTGGACATTTCAGGGATTCACGGAATACATTCTGTACTTTAATTATTAAGTATTTTCAATATTTTTATTACTAGGTCATTTTAATAGTCGTTTAAAGACGGGAACCCTTTGAGACATAAAGACTTCATTATTAATCAAATATGAGAAGTTAGCAGCCCTGGTCGGACCTGGTTTAATGACACAGTTACAACTTGGATGACATGGAAGTGCTGGTGAGGGGTGCGGGGGGGGGGATGTCTAGGCAGTAGGATTGTGAAGGGAGGGTTGTGGAGGAGGGGGCAAGCGCATCTCTGCGTAGTAAAGTATGTTACACTTTTAGGTCGTGTCAGCTTGTTGTTGTATGACAGTTGTTGTATGACAGTTGTTGTATGATAGTTGTTGTGTGACAGTTGTTGTATGACAGTTGTTGTATGACAGTTGTTGTATGACAGCTGTTGTATGACAGTTGTTGTATGACAGTTGTTGTGTGGCAGTTGTTGTATGACATTTGTTGTATGACAGTTGTTGTATGACAGTTGTTGTATGACAGTTGTTGTATGACAGTTGTTGTATGGCAGTTGTTGTATGACAGTTGTTGTATGACAGTTGTTGTATGACAGTTGTTGTATGACAGTTGTATGATAGTTGTTGTACGACAGTTGTTGTATGACAGCTGTTGTATGACAGTTGTTGTATGACAGTTGTTGTGTGGCAGTTGTTGTATGACAGTTGTTGTATGACAGTTGTTGTATGACAGTTGTTGTATGACATTTGTTGTATGACAGTTGTTGTATGACAGTTGTTGTATGACATTTGTTGTATGACAGTTGTTTAGTTTGTTCAGTATTCAATGTCTATCTCAAGCACCATCTCTCTTGTCGAGGTCAGATGAGATTTCCCCCGGGAAATGCCCCCCCCGCCCCACACTCTCATCAGACGCTTATCCTTAAATAGGATTTAAAATTAAACACATACCGGGTTCTGTCTCACACCCCGCCCCCTGGTGACATCACGGTCGAGATTGCAGCTGATCTTCCAAGGCTATCCCCCCCCCCGCCCCCACCCAACCAACACCCACGCGTCCTTAAGTCACTTTACCGGCTGTAAGTTTTATTTATATGCTCAAATGTCTAATTATGGAAATGATTATTAAAACAATATTTATTCATGGTCCTGGATACAACTCAATTGAAAATGATTTTCATCTTTGTCTCTCCTAATGATCTTGCTCTCTGGTGGGTTTAAGAATGCTCTTAATGATCTTGATCTCTGGTGGTTTAAGAATGCTCTTAATGATCTTGCTCTCTGGTGGTTTAAGAATGCTCTTAATGATCTTGCTCTCTGGTGGTTTAAGAATGCTCTTAATGATCTTGCTCTCTGGTGGTTTAAGAATGCTCTTAATGATCTTGCTCTCTGGTGGTTTAAGAATGCTCTTAATGATCTTGCTCTCTGGTGGTTTAAGAATGCTCTTAATGATCTTGCTCTCTGGTGGTTTAAGAATGCTCTTAATGATCTTGCTCTCTGGTGGTTTAAGAATGCTCTTAATGATCTTGCTCTCTGGTGGTTTAAGAATGCTCTTAATGATCTTGCTCTCTGGTGGTTTAAGAATGCTCTTAATGATCTTGCTCTCTGGTGGTTTAAGAATGCTCTTAATGATCTTGCTCTCTGGTGGTTTAAGAATGCTCTTAATGATCTTGCTCTCTGGTGGTTTAAGAATGCTCTTAATGATCTTGCTCTATGTTGGTTTAAGAATGCTCTTAATGATCTTGCTCTCTGGTGGTTTAAGAATGCTCTTAATGATCTTGCTCTCTGGTGGTTTAAGAATGCTCTTAATGATCTTGCTCTCTGGTGGTTTAAGAATGCTCTTAATGATATTGCTCTCTGGTGGTTTAAGAATGCTCTTAATGATCTTGCTCTCTGGTGGTTTAAGAATGCTCTTAATGATCTTGCTCTCTGGTGGTTTAAGAATGCTCTTAATGATCTTGCTCTCTGGTGGTTTAAGAATGCTCTTAATGATCTTGCTCTCTGGTGGTTTAAGAATGCTCTTAATGATCTTGCTCTCTGGTGGTTTAAGAATGCTCTTAATGATCTTGCTCTCTGGTGGTTTAAGAATGCTCTTAATGATCTTGCTCTCAGGTGGCTTAAGAATGCTATTTATGATCTTGCTCTCTGGTGGTTTAAGAATGCTCTTAATGATCTTGCTCTCTGGTGGTTTAAGAATGCTCTTAATGATCTTGCTCTCTGGTGGTTTAAGAATGACCGAGTGAAAATATAAGATAATGTAAACTAAAAAAAAAGAAAAGAAAAAGGGGGAGGGGGGCTTAATTCTGTTTAAATCTTAGACTTGCTGCGGGATGAATAGTTCAAGAACGGATTGAGTCACATGATTAAATCCAAAGTCAGGGATTGGCTCGAGGACTTTGGACTCTGATTGGCTAGCTGATTAGGAAGGGAAAGTAATATACGTAAAATCTATAAATAGAATGACATAGAAATCTGAAGTTTCAACCAAACCTTTTGTCCAATCAGCGACTAGGACCAAACCTTGTGTCCAATCAACGACAAGGAACCACACATTGTGTCCAATCAACGATAAGGAACTAAACCTTGTGTCCAATCAACGACAAGGAACCAAACCTTGTGTCCAATCAACGATAAGGAACTAAACTTTGTGTCCAATCAACAACAAGGAACTAAACCTTGTGTCCAATCAACGATAAGGAACTAAACCTTGTGTCCAATCAACAACAAGGAACCAAACATTGTGTCCAATCAACGATAAGGAACTAAACCTTGTGTCCAATCAATGACAAGGAACCAAACCTTGTGTCCAATCAACGATAAGGAACTAAACTTTTGTCCAATCAACAACAAGGAACTAAACCTTGTGTCCAATCAACGATAAGGAACTAAACCTTGTGTCCAATCAACGATAAGGAACTAAACCTTGTGTCCAATCAACAACAAGGAACTAAACCTTTTGTCCAATCAACGATAAGGAACTAAACCTTGTGTCTAATCAACAACAAGGAACTAAATCTTGTGTCCAATCAACGATAAGGAACCAAACCTCGTGTCCAATCAACAACAAGGAACTAAACCTTGTGTCCAATCAACAACAAGGAACTAAACATTGTGTCCAATCAACAACAAGGAACCAAACCTTGTGTCCAATCAACAACAAGGAACCAAACCTTGTGTCCAATCAACAACAAGGAACTAAACCTTGTGTCCAATCAACAAAAAGGAACTAAACCTTGTGTCCAATCAACGACAAGGAACTGTGATCACGTTGCTAAATTGGAACAAATAAAATCTTGGATCTGAAGGTTGACTTCTTTGTTCACGCCCCTGAAACTACAACCCAAGCGCCCCCTACGTCTCCCACTATTTCCTCCCATCATTTTCATCCCATCCAATATTCCAGTCCCTTTATCCCATACAATCCCCACATAACTTCCATCCTTCGCTTCCTGTGACCTTGTCCTCTCATCACTTCCTCTTGTATTGTCACCCACATTTTCCTCGTTTCTTTTCACCATTTCCTCCCGTTCCCTCCTATAATCTATTCCATCTTTCCTACAATTTCCTCCTATAATCGCTTCCATCTTTCCTCCCAGTCCCTCATATAATCACTTTCATCTTTCCTCCCGTTCCCTCCTAGAATCCCTTCCATCTTTCCCTCCAATTTCCTCCTATAATCACTTTCATCTTTCCTCCCGTTCCCTCCTATAATCCCTTCCATCTTTCCCTCCAATTCCCTCCTATAATCCCTTCCATTTTCACCCCTTTCTCTCCTCCCATCTTGTCCTCCAATCTCTACATCACACCCTTTCCTCCCATCTTTCACCCCAATCCATTCTTTCCGCGCCTTTCTGCCATTCGGAGGGACCAAATATCCGTAGATGGGGATGAATTAATCAGCTTTCTATCGCGGCTAACAAAGGGAGACAGACCCCAGCCAGATCCAATGAAGGGAGGCAACTGTCCTGACCAAAACCTAGAGTAGATGCCCGTGTTGTTGACGGTTGACGAGATAGATGACCTCGACCATTATCTCAAGTATTGATTACATTGAACGTCTCGAGCATTCGGGGAAAATTATGACACGTTTTCACACTTGGCGAGTAAAGGCCTGGATTTGATGGAGTTCTTCGTAGTTTTGTAACGATGGCTCTTTGTAACGATGGCTCTTTGTAACGATGGCTCTTTGTAACGATAGCTCTTTGTAACGATGACTCTTTGTAACGATGGCTCTTTGTAACGATGGCTCTTTGTGACGATGGTTCTTTGTAACGATGACTCTTTGTAACGATGGCTCTTTGTGACGATGGTTCTTTGTAACGATGGCTCTTTGTAACGATGGCTCTTTGTAACGATGGCTCTTTGTAACGATGGCTCTTTGTAACGATGGCTCTTTGTAACGATGGCTCTTTGTAACGATGACTCTTTGTAACGATGGCTCTTTGTGACGATGGTTCTTTGTAACGATGACTCTTTGTAACGATGGCTCTTTGTGAAGATGGTTCTTTGTAACGATGGCTCTTTGTAACGATGGCTCTTTGTAACGATGGCTCTTTGTAACGATGGCTCTTTGTAACGATGGCTCTTTGTAACGATGGCTCTTTGTAACGATGGCTCTTTGTAACGATGGCTCTTTGTAACGATGGCTCTTTGTAACGATGGCTCTTTGTAACGATGGCTCTTTGTAACGATGGCTCTTTGTAACGATAGCTCTTTGTAACGATGACTCTTTGAAATTCTCAAGAAAGGGGTTTCTGTCATGGCCATGTTGTTACCAAAGTAGTTTCCCATGAACTTCTGGGGGCTTTAAAAAAATAACGGCTTAGACCAACATATAATTAAATAGTGACAAGAAATACTAGCCATAACAAGAAAGTGAGAAAGGCCAAGGCCAAACCTTGTTGTCCAATGTAAATCAACAACATTTTTAACCGACCACACTCATGAAATGTTATTTTATTTCCACAAAAAATATCTGCCCATTTTAAAAGTAAAGAACATGGAAAATAAATAAAGGTAAAAAAATGATTTTAAAAAAATTACGTTTTTATAAGTGGACTAAAAAGAAGAAAATAATTTAAAACTTATAAGTTCAAGTACTTCGATTTCATTTGACTAAAAACGTGGGGCGGGCGCTTATGAGATTTAACATATGCGGTTCACTCATTCTCTCACTTATAGATCTCTTTTTTAACTTCTAAATTAGAAATCTTTAATTTTTGTACCAAACACCCGCCCCACGTTTTTAGTCATATTAAATCGAAGTACTTGAACTTATAAGTTTTAAATTATTTTCTTCTTTTTAGTCCACTTGTAAAAACGTGGTTTTTAAAAATCATTTTTTTACCTTTATTTATTTTATTCTTTTTAGTCCACTAATAAAAACGTGGTTTTTAAAAAATATTTTTTTAACTTCATTTATTTTACCAAACACCTCATCAGCGCCCGCCCAACGTTTAATAACAAAGCGATGAGGTCACGGGGTGAACACACCACGTGTAATTAAACTACGGCAGGCGGGTGCAGATGCTTATATAAAGATAAACTAAGAAATACATTAATTTAATTACGGTACATTCGATCTATCTGAAATTTTGACACAATGTATTGTCAACCAAGATCTATCTGTGGTAAAATTTTGAGCTCTCTAGGACCATCAGAAGTCGTTTAATATTTTTACGTTGGCAGATTTGAAAACTCTTGGACAGACAATGCCACAGGATCGAAAGCGAGTTAATAAAACGTGGTTAATAAAAAGTATTCCAATCAAGGTCAAGAAAGTTAGAATGCAATTTTGTTAAACATTAAGTTGTGAAACTAAGCTTGTCTATAACTATTAACATTCAATCGCAAGTGCACAATTATTTTCTCTGATTTCATGTGTACCAAAAATTAATTGTTCACATTAGAAAATGACTATTTATCTCCGTTTTTTTAAGAACAATATTTAGACAACATGTCTTAAGTTTTAATATATTTGTCGAGTGCTCCTCAAATATAGTACATGGCACGAGTTCATTATTTACACATCAGCGGCATGAGAAAACTGTCAAATCAATTTGACCTTCATTTACATAAATATACACACAAAAACAATAACAAACTCTTGTGCAAATCATCGAGATCTTGTGGACAAATGGCGGTCCGGGAAAACCCAATATATTTTTTTTAGAATCCCTTGAGTGTCAGGTGCGCAAGGACGTGCATAAATCAATGCTATCTGTGGACAGTTCGCTTGACATCTGACAGCTTGTTCTCTCATGACAAGCCTATCAGGCGGAGATAATGAAGCGTCAACATCAAAGACGGACGGACTCTTGCGGACTGCGTCACCCGTCCTGACCAGATCATCAGACGAGCACCTTAAATAGCCGCCCTCAACTGTCCATTTGTTGCCAGGAATTAGAATTATCTAAACATATTTTTTTGTTGTTACGCACGCCATAATTTTCAATTCTCTCTCTCTCTCTCTCTCTCTCTCTCTCTCTCTCTCTCTCTCTCTCTCTCTCTCTCTCTCTCTCTCTCTCCTCTCTCTCTCTCTCTCTCTCCTCTCTCCCTCTTTCTCTCTCTCTCTCTCTCTCCTCTCTCTCTCTCTCTCTCTCTCTCTCTCTCACTCTCTCTACCTCTTTCTCTCTCTCTCTCTCTCTCTCTCTCTCTCTCTCTCTCTCTCTCTCTCTCTCTCTCTCTCTCTCTCTCTCCCTCTCTCTCTTTGAATTTAAGATGTCTTTTGAATATTTCTTTAGTCTGCTAAGTACTTTGAATGGACACTGTTAGGGTCAACAAGATAATAAATAAATGTACCAGTACAGTGGAGCGCTAGGTAGCGTCAATGTTCACCAGTAGTCGATATATCTATAACGAAGTAAACAAGTTCCAATATGTCCGTAATGCAACATCTATATGTATAACAGCTGTCTACATACATGTAGTGCAGTAATAAACATACGTGGAGCAATGCAGAGGCGTCACTAGCGTTGGTGTCACCCGGGGCGGTAGCTCGTGGTGTCACCCCCCTCACGACTTACCCCATAGAACCCCTCCGAGTCCGCCAGTGCCAAATAACGGGAACATACAGAATTGTACATTTTGGTGTCACCAAAACTTGGTTTATATACACGGCCAAACAAGTCATATTTTTTTGTTTTTTTTTGTTTATCACGCCATCTTGTGCTGGTTGCTAGGTGACTAACCTTTCAGCTGATGACGCGCGGGTGATAAAATGAAACAAAATTAGGAAGAGTTACAGGAAACAAACTTGTTAGTAACACAATCAACATATACAACATAGCGTATCTCTCTCAACAAGATATGTGTAACACTGTATGCACAATATTTACCTATTCCCCCGAACATATAGATGTGACGCAACAACAGATGACATACACTCCATTGCTAATGTCGCCATGACCCTGGCCTATTAATGCCGCGTTAAGTGCTCGTGAAACACTCTCCTTCCCCCACTCTAACGTTTTTCATATTTGCACCACTCGTTTTTTAGGGCTCTTCAAACATCACGTGGTTTTCTTTAATTTTTTCTTTCTTCTTGTTGAAATATTTCTCATTTTCCCCCCTCTATCTTTTTTAATGGGCCAGTTATGATGGCGATATTTCTGGATCTGAAAAGTGTTTTTCTATAACAGTAGACTTGTCGTTTGAACCAGGAACGGTGTTATTTAGCTTTGTTAGGATAGTGGACGCTGGCTGACCAGTGGCTGCCAAGTTTCATTGTGTAATGTGTGTGATGAAAGTATGAAGTTAATACTGTATGTAGAGATTGTATTGTGGAGAGTGGACGCTGGCTGACCAGTGGGCTGCCAAGTTTCATTGTGTAATGTGTGTGATGAAAGTATGAAGTTATACTGTATGTAGAGATTGTATTGTGGAGAGTGGACGCTGGCTGACCAGTGGGTGCCAAGTTTCATTGTGTAATGTGTGTGATGAAAGTATGAAGTTAAACTGTATGTAGAGATTGTATTGTGGAGAGTGGACGCTGGCTGACCAGTGGCTGCCAAGTTTCATTGTGTAATGTGTGTGATGAAAGTATGAAGTTATACTGTATGTAGAGATTGTATTGTGGAGAGTGGACGCTGGCTGACCAGTGGGTGCCACGTTTCATTATGTAATGTTTGTGGTGAAAGTATGAAGTTATACTGTATGTAGACATTGTATTGTGGAGAGTGGACGTTTACACTGTGAGCAAAGAGTTTTACGTTATTGGTTGGCTGGGTGTTTAATTGTTGTCTGGGTGTTTAATGGTTGTCTGGGTGTTTAATGGTTGGCTGGGTGTTTAATGGTAGGCTGGGTGGTTAATGGTTGGCTGAGTGTTAAATGGTGGGCTGAGTGTTTAATGAGGTGGTCGAGTGGCAGCGCGCTCAACTGGCGTACCGATGGTCACGGGTTCGAATCCATGTGAAGGCTAGGAATTGTTCCCGGGGCCTATGGCGTCCCTGAGTCACCCAGCTCCGACTGGGTACCTAACACTAGTTAGGCGGCTGGGTAATGGGCGGAATCCCCAAAGCCGTGGCCTGTGAACGCTGCATCGCTTGCCAACCGATCATCTGTCATGGTCTGTGGACGCAATCATCTTCTGCATAGAAGGAGCATCTGTATAGATAAGATAAGATAATGGTTGACTGGGTGTTTAATTGTTGACTGGGTGTTTAATGGTTGACTGGGTGTTTAATGGTTGATTAGGTGTTTATAAGAGAAACAAAGAGAGCTAGTGGCTAAGTTGTGCGATGCAGAGAGAGAGAGAGAGTGATAGCGACAGACAGAGAGAGAGAGAGAGAGAGAGAGAGAGAGAGAGAGAGAGAGAGAGAGAGAGAGAGAGAGAGAGAGAGAGAAGAAAAAGATAGAGCGATAGAGAGAGATAAAGGGAGAGAGAAGGGAAGGATTTACTAATTAGCGTTACTGCTCCTAACTAAAACTATCCAATATTTAAGAGAATTAGCGCCCCTGATTCCAGCTACATGAATTAGACAGTTACCAAAAATGTGAGAAGCGCTGCAGGTAAAATTTTCTTTTCTTCACCTGCTGTCTCGGCCATCTATGGACTGGCGTTTGATGAATTAAGTTTGTCTTTTGAAATGTGACATTAAATACATCATCTCTACGTACGTATATAAACAGCAATACTATATATATATATATATTAAGTTATCTCAGTCTTTATGGTGGTGGGTGGGGGGAGGGTGAGGTTGGCCATCTGTGAGAAAGTCCTGGTAAGTGTCTGGGCGAGTCTTGTCTCCCGTGTTGATGAATATTTCAGTGAGCCCTTTGTTCTTTGACATCAGGAACCTCGTAGAAGTGGGGGGTGGCTTGACACCTGGAGCTAGCTACGTTCACTCGTATGTTACCGACCTACACTGATGTCAGGGGACCCTGGAGCTAAGCTGACGTTCACTCTATGTTACGCGACCACATCTGATGTCAGGGTGACCCTGGAGCTAGATGATGTTCACTCTTATGTTTCCGACAACACTGATGTCAGGGTGACCCTGGAGATAGCTGACGCCCAGGCGATATGTACAGACCCACTGATGTCAGGGTGACCTCTGGAGCTTGATGATGGTCACTTTATGTTACGACCTCACTGATGTCAGGGTGGACCCTGGAGGCTAGCTGAAGCCAAGGCGTATGTTACCGACCACACTGATGTCAGGTGACCAATGGAGCTAGCTGATTTTCACTCCTTATGTTACCGACACTCTGATGTCAGGGTGACCCTGGAGCTAAGCTGACGCCCAGGGCGTATGTTAACGACCACACTGTTGTCAGGGTGACCCTGGAGCTTGCTGTTGTTCACTCTTATGTTTACCCGACCACACTGATGTCAGGGGTGACCTGGTGCTAGCTGACGCCCAGGCGTATGTTACCGACAACACTGATGTCAGGTGTGACCCTGGAGCTAGCTGATGTTCACTCTTATGTTACCGACCACACTGTTGTCAGGGTGACCCTGGAGATAGCTTTGACGCGCCAGGCGTAGGTTCACGACCACCTGAGGTCTGTGTGACCCTGGAGCTAGCTGACGCAAAGGGCGTATGTTACCGACCACATATGTTGGGTGGACCCTGAGCTAGCTGTCGTTCACTCTTATGTTACCGTCCACACTGATGTCTGGGTGACCCTATTGTATAGATCAAAACAAAATTAATTGCTTCTGAGCTGTAGAAAGAGGAGAGAGAGAGAGAGAGAGAGAGAGAGAGAGAGAACAGAAGAGAAGAGAAGAGACGAGACGAGAAGAGAAGAGAAAAAAAAGAGATTGAGAGAGAGTGTAGTGAAAGAAGGAATGAGAGAGGAATAATATATTTTTTTTAAAGTTAGGAACCCGAGAGACTGAACACCGGGAAAACCATTTTGTGTGTGTGTAAACTATCTTCATTGGTTCAACTCTTTCAATAATTTATTAGTTACAAAAAATACGAGTTCATTATTTTTAAAAATTAAATAAAAAATTGTTTGTGTCCTACTTATTATTGGACGAGTGTTGTGCCGGGAGCATTCAACTGTTATTAAAGTAGATTTGCCAGGTAATTCTAATGTAAAAAAAAATAAAAAAAAATAAATAAATAAAAATAAAAAATAAATAAAAAAAAAGATTTTCGAGTAAATATTGACATTTTTCCCTATCACTTTTGATGCGTGGAGTAATTAATAACCCAGCTGTGGGACCCCCCCCCCTAATCAAGCTGAGATTAGAAGCGGGTTCTTTCACCCCCATTATTTGAGACGCCCCTGTCCCTCCACCACACACACGCCTCTAACAATTTCCCGTTGAAGCTGATCAATAACGCGCATAGTTTGATAAACGCGGCTAATGTTAGTGGAGGTTTTTTGAGGCTCTTGTTTTGAAATCCTGTTATCTGTCATATACAACATCATGTCAGCTCACATTTGTCTATCAAACATAGTCTATCATGTCTGGATGACTCTGTCTTTGAAATCCTGTATCTGTATACAACATCTGTCACTGTCTACAACATCATGTCATCTGTCATATACAACATCATGTCATATGTCTACAAATCTGTCATCTGTATGCACCATCATGTCATCTGTGACTACAACATCCTGTCATCTGTGACTACAATATCCTGTCATCTGTGACTACAACATCCTGTCATCTGTGACTACAACATCCTGTCATGTATGTTACACTACTCTGACATCTGTGTTTTACAACACATTGTCATTTCGTTCTATTCTCTACAAGAGAAACATTTCCTTGTAATTCCTGTTACTTAATAAAACTTTTTAGAAATTGACTTCACGTATCAGCAGTCACGTGATCATCACTGTCACGTGACCATCACTGCCATCATGCTATCTAACACGGAATTGGGGGGGGGGTGAAATAGATGAAAGGAAATTAGAAAGGGTGGGGTTTCCCATAAAGACATTTGTAACCACTTTTGTTTTTCTATGTACTTTACCTGTCTTACTGTATCTGTTTCTACTTTTCGTTTCTGGTTCAGCTCTCTGTCTGTCCCTGTACTTATTAGCTCTCTGTCTGTCCCTGTACTTATTAGCTCTCTGTCTGTCCCTGTACTTATTAGCTCTCTGTCTGTCCCTGTACTTATCAGCTCTCTGTCTGTCCCTGTACTTATCAGCTCTCTGTCTGTCCCTGTACTTATTAGCTCTCTGTCTGTCCCTGTACTTATTAGCTCTCTGTCTGTCCCTGTACTTATTAGCTCTCTGTCTGTCCCTGTACTTATTAGCATGGGCGCCCGCAGGGGGGGGCAAGGGGGGGCGCTTGCCCCCCCCTGGATTGATGGATTTTAAAAAAAATTTGACAATAATAGACAACAAATTTATTAAAGTAAAGAGAAAATAAACAGAAAGTATCTAAGCTGATGCTGATTTCGTTTTACTGGGTAATTATGTTTATATTTTCTATATTGTAGAGAATTAGGGCAGTTAAACGGTCTTTAAATCAAAGATTGCTGTTGCTGGCAAGGACTTTTAGTCTGGTCAGGACTGACCAAGATGTGTGAACTGCCCCATGCGGTAGCTTGGTGAACTGCCCCATGCGGTAGCTTGGATAGATGAATAGACCGAACCGCGTCCAGACGCCCAGAGGCGCTTAATGTAGACTCTGTTATCTAAAGGTCAGCCGTCCGCTTCGGAATTGAGACAGCAGCGGAATCAAGGAGTGAGGCAATAAAGAGGAAATAATAAGTCTTCATGTAGTCTTACAGTCTTGGTGTTTGAATAGAGTGAAAGCAGAGAGTTTAGTCCAACCAGTAGTAATGAGGCCCAATACACCCACATACCAACAGGCTCTCTACAATATTAATTATTTTATGTACAACCGTATGTTGTGAGTCAAACGTTGTTTTGAACATAAGTATTTTTATTATGGATGTGGCCGTGTGCCCCCAAAAACATACATGGGGAGCGCCAGCCACTGTGCTCCCCTCCCCCTTTCTCACGCATGCAACAAAGGGCCCTCTGTTCACTCCCGGTGACGGTACCTGGGGTGTTGGATTACTGATGACTGACAGGAATTCGGAAGTGAGGACATCCGGCTCCAGAAATTTATTTGACTCGGAAGTAAAAGCTTCCACAGCCATCCCCCCTGCAGCCCACCACACTATTGTGGTGGAGCTTGGAATGCGTCGGGCAGAGGTGAAAATTATCGGTTCTCTAAACAATACCGCCCCCAGCCCAGCACAATGTTGTGTATTTGGCTGCCGGATGTGAGGCCTTCCGAATTCCTCCTAACAATGACCGGAAATGACTTATACAGATTAGAGTATATGACAATACTGCTGGACCGGATCAAACACCTTACGGCTCGCCGACTATATAAGGAAGAGAACATTTAGGGAGAACATTTTAGAGACAGCATTTAGGTGCGACATGTAAGACAATTAGGACAGTGCTGTAGAGATAGTCGTCAGTAGGGCATAGACGGTAGCATAACTGTATAATATGTTTCCTGTGTTAGTTCAAGAACTTATACATCAATAACTGTGTGTACCAAAGCAAAGAAGTTATTGCAATAAACAGTTTACTTTTAGGCGTCATGGATATCCGGAAATTTTTAAAACCTCTCACACAGCCACAGCAATCGATTCCAGATGTAGAAGACATAACGTTAACTCCTGTCTGCAAAAAACGGAAAACGGACACTGTTGCTTGTTCATCTGGAGCAGCAACGCTACCACCAGAACCAGACCCTGACAAGCTTGAAAGTAGAGATACTATGTTAACATATGACATTGGAAACTATGTAAAATTAGGGGTCTACCGATATGCCTTTTTGCCGATATTGCCGATACCGATATTACCGATATTTTTTTTGCCGATATGAGTGCCGATATGAGTATTTGTTAGGACAAAAACCAGCGGTCATATTTGATGACGACATTCTTAAATTTATCACTCGTAATTATTTATCTTTAATATTAGGTGACTACCCATACGCATTTTTGCCGATATTACCGATATTTTTTTCCGATATGAGTGCCGATAGGGTATTTGTTAGGACAAAAACCAGCGGTCTTATTTGATGACATCGATCATTCTTAAATTCATCACTCCTAATTATTTATATTTTATATTAGGGGTCTACCGATAAGTATTTTTGCCGATATTGCCGATATTTTTTCTCCGATATGAGTATTTGTTAGGACAAAAATAACATCGGTCATATTTGATGACGCCATTCTTAAATTTATCACTCGTAATTATTTATATTTTATAATTAAGGGGTCTACCGATATCCAGTTTTGCCGAAATACCGATTTTTTTCCCGAAACGAAGTTTCCGATGTGTTTACAAGTTCCAGTTCATGACCTACATGGGACTCATAACAAAACGAACCGTCCTTTATAAAAATGTACAAGCATATTAGGTACTCCTTTTGAAACTTCAACCTTGACTCATAATTATTAATTCTAACCAATAGTTAAATGGCTTTTGCACACGGCCACCTTTTATGAATGAAACAATGAGAACAAAGTACAATAGTAATATAGTGAAAATGAGGCTGAAGCTTGAATGGTTGCCAATGACAACAAGTCTGCACACGGTACATTTTGTTATTCCATACGAAACTAAATGTTTTAGACATCTGCGATTCTGCGTGCATCTTTGCTATTAGAGCAATTACGTGAACATAATGTTTACATGTTATCCATTTATTAGAGCAATTACGGTATACTTGGCATCGGCACTATTTACACAGTATTTCTGAGTATACGGAAATCGGCCGATACCTAAACAATATCAAAGCACATGGCACACTGTATCGTGGCTGCACATATTAATACTAGGACTCTTTTGACTATTTCAATACTGGTATAGGGGTCGATATATTAATTTGTCGAGATATTGTAAACCTAAATGATAGTTTTTTTGTTTCCGTTTTTTTTTGGGTCAAAATGTCACTTATTATGAAATATCGGTGACGTCAATATCGGGACCTTTACAGGCTACCGATACCGATATTGCCGATATCCAGATATCGGTGCCGATATATCGGCAGCCGATATATCGGTAGACCCCTATGTAAAATCTACTACGAAGATTGCTGTCGATCTTAAGTATCGTTTGCTAACTGATCCATACAAGCCTCAACAGTCATATGATTTTGAAGGTGACATATCTGGAAGTGGAAAACGTTGTTTCAGGGAATCTTGGCTGACAAAGTATAGTCCATGGTTATCATATTCACCAAGGTTAAAAGGTGCCTTTTGCATTTTCTGTGTTTTATTTCCGCAACCAGTTCAAAGAGGAATTCAAGGTGCCTTTATTACTACTCCTTGCACAAAGTACAAAGATTTTAATGAATGTGCAAGAAACCATATCAGCTCAGCATGGCATCGTGGGTCTCAACAAGATGCTGAACACTTCACGTCAACCATTAGAGATCCAAATAAGGTTATTATTTGTCAGGTAGATAATTCAGTAAAACGAATTATTGAAGAAAACAGAAAGAAACTGTATCCTATTATTTCAACAATCTTATTTTGCGGAACAAACGATTTGGCAATTCGTGGGAAAAATAGCACCAAAGGATATGCCGAACAACTTTATGCTTATCGAATTGAGGGAGGAGACAGTATTTTAAAAAACCATTTTGATACAGCTGCTGAAAATGCACGTTACACATCACACCGAACTCAGAATGATTTGATCAACATGTCTGAACAAGCTCTGCGAGAAGACATTGTAAAAGCTGCCAACAATGCTGTTGGATTCTCGATCATAGCCGATGAAACAGCAGATATCTCAGGAACAGAACAATTATCACTGGGAGTCCGGTTTGTAGATACGTCTAGTGAGCAGGCTATGATTCGTGAGGAATTCCTTGGATTTTCTCCTCTGAAAGATATGGACGCCGCCACGATATCTGATTGTATTATTGAACATTGCAAAACATTTGGTCTTCTCCTTAATAATCTGCTGGGTCAAGGTTATGATGGATGCTCTACAATGGCCGGGAAAGAAAATGGTGTTCAGGCAAAAATTCGAAGTATTTACCCCAAGGCTGCCTTTGTTCACTGTGCCTCGCATAGACTGAATCTCGTAGTAAATGATCTTAATAATGTTGCAGTGATACGAAATACTATTGGTACTATCAAAGCAATTATTACATTTTTTCGTGAAAGTCCAAAAAGGAGGTCCTCTGTTCCAAATATTCATCTGCTGTGTGAGACAAGATGGACAAGCAAGTATAAAAGTATTCGGATTTTTTCTAGTAAATTTGAAGATATTTATTGTCAACTGGAAGAATTTTCATTGCATGCAAATGGAAATACACGACAGGCTGCACATCAATTATATTGTTCATCAAAGTCCAGCACGTTTTTATTTTGTCTCAATATTATTTCGCAGTACTCTGCCATACTGGAACCAGTTACTCAGGCTCTTCAAGCTGTTCAAGTTGATCTTCCAGAAGTCCAACTGCAAGTTCAAAACCTGCTCAGTGTAATAAAACTTCACCGAGGTGATTCCGATAACTATTTCAGGGATATTTTTGAGAAAACAGTACAAATCGCACAGAAGGTGGATATTGAACTGATTATCCCAAGACAGTGTGGAAGACAAAAGCATCGAAGTAATCCAGAAACCACAAGTGTTGAGGAGTACTTCAGACAAACAGTTTACATTCCATACTTGGATTCTCTAATTAGCTCAATTGAGAGTCGATTTTGTGACGCCAACAGTGCACAATTTAACTTAACGTTGCTACACCCTTCGAAATTGTACAAATTGAATCGTCAACAGTTTAAGGATACAATGTCTACTATTAATCAGGTATACCACATTGATAATTTTGAAAGTGGAGCCTTGAGTTGGTTTGATTTTTGGAAAACGCGAGAATACAAATGTAGCCAAGATTTCCTCGACTTGTTACCGTTTACAAAGTTTTATCCGGCTGTCAGGTATGCCTTACTAGTTTTGCTAACATTACCAGCAACAACATGTACTGTGGAGCGGTCGTTCAGCACATTACGTCGTGTAAAAACATGGCTTAGATCTACAATGTCAGATGAACGTCTGTCTGGGTTGTGCATGTTAAGCGTACACAGAGACAAAGTGAACGGCAACAAAAAAGACTTTATGGACAAAATTGTAGATATGTTTGGCAGGGATAACAGACGACTCCAGTTCTTGTTTAAAGAATAAATTTTATTTTAAAATTATGTTTCGTTATATACTTGCATACATTGTGTAAATAACAACTTTGGTACTAATGTATGCCCTTCATTACTACAGTGCCCAGTCCGTTCGTTTACAATACATATACGCTACAGTAAATTAAAACTACATTAAAACATTACTAAAAATATTTTGCCCCCCCCTAGAAAATTTTCTGCGGGCGCCCATGCTTATTAGCTCTCTGTCTGTCCCTGTACTTATTAGCTCTCTGTCTGTCCCTGTACTTATTAACTCTCTGTCTGTCCCTGTACTTATTAGCTCTCTGTCTGTCCCTGTACTTATTAGCTCTCTGTCTGTCCCTGTACTTATTAGCTCTCTGTCTGTCCCTGTACTTATTAGCTCTCTGTCTGTCCCTGTACTTTTTAGCTCTCTGTCTGTCCCTGTACTTATTAGCTCTCTGTCTGTCCCTGTACATTTTAGCTTTCTGTCTGTACCTGTACTTATCAGCTCTCTGTCTGTCCCTGTACTTATTAGCTCTCTGTCTGTCCCTGTACTTATCAGCTCTCTGTCTGTCCCTGTACTTATCAGCTCTCTGTCTGTCCCTGTACTTATTAGCTCTCTGTCTGTCCCTGTACTTATCAGCTCTCTGTCTGTCCCTGTACTTTTTAGCTCTCTGTCTGTCCCTGTACTTATTAGCTCTCTGTCTGTCCCTGTACATTTTAGCTCTCTGTCAGTCCCTGTACTTATCAGCTCTCTGTCTGTCCCTGTACTTATTAGCTCTCTGTCTGTCCCTGTACTTATCAGCTCTCTGTCTGTCCCTGTACTTATCAGCTCTCTGTTTGTTCCTGTACTTATTAGCTCTCTGTCTGTCCCTGTACTTATTAGCTCTCTGTCTGTCCCTGTACTTATTAGCTCTCTGTCTGTCCCTGTACTTATTAGCTCTCTGTCTGTCCCTGTACTTATTAGCTCTCTGTCTGTCCCTGTACTTATTAGCTCTCTGTCTGTCCCTGTACTTATTAGCTCTCTGTCTGTCCCTGTACCTATTAGCTCTCTGTCTGTCCCTGTACTTATTAGCTCTCTGTCTGTCCCTGTACTTATTAGCTCTCTGTCTGTCCCTGTACTTATTAGCTCTCTGTCTGTCCCTGTACTTATTAGCTCTCTGTCTGTCCCTGTACGTATTAGCTCTCTGTCAGTCCCTGTACTTATTAGCTCTCTGTCTGTCCCTGTACTTATTAGCTCTCTGTCTGTCCCTGTACTTATTAGCTCTCTGTCTGTCCCTGTACTTATTATCTCTCTGTCTGTCCCTGTACATTTTAGCTCTCTGTCTGTCCCTGTACTTATCAGCTCTCTGTCTGTCCCTGTACTTATTAGCTCTCTGTCTGTCCCTGTACTTATTAGCTCTCTGTCTGTCCCTGTACTTATCAGCTCTCTGTCTGTCCCTGTACTTATTAGCTCTCTGTCTGTCCCTGTACTTATTAGCTCTCTGTCTGTCCCTGTACTTATTAGCTCTCTGTCTGTCCCTGTACTTATTAGCTCTCTGTCTGTCCCTGTACTTATCAGCTCTCTGTCTGTCCCTGTACATATTAACTCTCTGTCTGTCCATGTACATATCAGCTCTCTGTCTGTCCCTGTACATATTAACTCTCTGTCTGTCCCTGTACTTATTAGCTCTTTGTCTGTCCCTGTACTTATCAGCTCTCTGTCTGTCCCTGTACATATTAACTCTCTGTCTGTCCCTGTACATATCAGCTCTCTGTCTGTCCCTGTACATATTAACTCTCTGTCTGTCCCTGTACATATCAGCTCTCTGTCTGTCCCTGTACATATTAACTCTCTGTCTGTCCCTGTACTTATCAGCTCTCTGTCTGTCCCTGTACATATTAACTCTCTGTCTGTCCCTGTACTTATCAGCTCTCTGTCTGTCCCTGTACATATTAACTCTCTGTCTGTCCCTGTACATATCAGCTCTCTGTCTGTCCCTATACATATTAACTCTCTGTCTGTCCCTGTACATATCAGCTCTCTGTCTGTCCCTGTACGTATTAACTCTCTGTCTGTCCCTGTACTTATCAGCTCTCTGTCTGTCCCTGTACATATTAACTCTCTGTCTGTCCCTTTACATATTAACTCTCTGTCTGTCCCTGTACATATTAACTCTCTGTCTGTCCCTGTACATATTAACTCTCTGTCTGTCCCTGTACATATTAACTCTCTGTCTGTCCCTGTACATATTAACTCTCTGTCTGTCCCTGTACATATTAACTCTCTGTCTGTCCCTGTACATATTAACTCTCTGTCTGTCCCTGTACATATTAACTCTCTGTCTGTCCCTGTACATATTAACTCTCTGTCTGTCCCTGTACATATTAACTCTCTGTCTGTCCCTGTACTTATCAGCTCTCTGTCTGTCCCTGTACATATTAACTCTCTGTCTGTCCCTGTACATATTAACTCTCTGTCTGTCCCTGTACTTATCAGCTCTCTGTCTGTCCCTGTACATATTAACTCTCTGTCTGTCCCTGTACATATTAACTCTCTGTCTGTCCCTGTACTTATTAGCTCTCTGTCTGTCCCTGTACATATTAACTCTCTGTCTGTCCCTGTACTTATCAGCTCTCTGTCTGTCCCTGTACATATTAACTCTCTGTCTGTCCCTGTACATATTAACTCTCTGTCTGTCCCTGTACTTATTAGCTCTCTGTCTGTCCCTGTACATATTAACTCTCTGTCTGTCCCTGTACATATTAACTCTCTGTCTGTCCCTGTACATATTAACTCTCTGTCTGTCCCTGTACATATTAACTCTCTGTCTGTCCCTGTACATATTAACTCTCTGTCTGTCCCTGTACATATTAACTCTCTGTCTGTCCCTGTACATATTAACTCTCTGTCTGTCCCTGTACATATTAACTCTGTCTGTCCCTGTACATATTAACTCTCTGTCTGTCCCTGTACATATTAACTCTCTGTCTGTCCCTGTACATATTAACTCTCTGTCTGTCCCTGTACATATTAACTCTCTGTCTGTACCTGTACATATTAACTCTCTGTCTGTCCCTGTACATATTAACTCTCTGTCTGTCCCTGTACATATTAACTCTCTGTCTGTCCCTGTACATATTAACTCTCTGTCTGTCCCTGTACATATTAACTCTCTGTCTGTCCCTGTACATATTAACTCTCTGTCTGTCCCTGTACATATTAACGCTCTGTCTGTCCATGTACATATTAACTCTCTGTCTGTCCCTGTACATATTAACTCTCTGTCTGTCCCTGTACATATTAACTCTCTGTCTGTCCCTGTACATATTAACTCTCTGTCTGTCCCTGTACATATTAACTCTCTGTCTGTCCCTGTACATATTAACTCTCTGTCTGTCCCTGTACATATTAACTCTCTGTCTGTCCCTGTACATATTAACTCTCTGTCTGTCCCTGTACTTATCACTCTCTGTCTGTCCCTGTACTTATCAGCTCTCTGTCTGTCCCTGTACTTATCAGCTCTCTGTCTGTCCCTGTACGCATCAGCTCTCTGTCTGTCCCTGTACTTATCAGCTCTCTGTCTGTCCCTGTACTTATTAGCTCTCTGTCTGTCCCTGTACTTATCAGCTCTCTGTCTGTCCCTGTACATATCAGCTCTCTGTCTGTCCCTGTACATTTTAGCTCTCTGTCTGTCCCTGTACTTATCAGCTCTCTGTCTGTCCCTGTACTTATCAGCTCTCTGTCTGTCCCTGTACTTATCAGCTCTCTGTCTGTCCCTGTACTTATCAGCTCTCTGTCTGTCCCTGTACTTATTAGCTCTCTGTCTGTCCCTGTACTTATCAGCTCTCTGTCTGTCCCTGTACTTATCAGCTCTCTGTCTGTCCCTGTACTTATCAGCTCTCTGTCTGTCCCTGTACTTATCAGCTCTCTGTCTGTCCCTGTACTTATTAGCTCTCTGTCTGTCCCTGTACTTATCAGCTCTCTGTCTGTCCCTGTACTTATCAGCTCTCTGTCTGTCCCTGTACTTATCAGCTCTCTGTCTGTCCCTGTACTTATCAGCTCTCTGTCTGTCCCTGTACTTATCAGCTCTCTGTCTGTCCCTGTACTTATTAGCTCTCTGTCTGTCCCTGTACTTATCAGCTCTCTGTCTGTCCCTGAACTTATCAGCTCTCTGTCTGTCTCTGTACTTATCAGCTCTCTGTCTGTCCCTGTACTTATTAGCTCTCTGTCTGTCCCTGTACTTATCAGCTCTCTGTCTGTCCCTGTACTTATCAGCTCTCTGTCTGTCCCTGTACTTATCAGCTCTCTGTCTGTCCCTGTACTTATCAGCTCTCTGTCTGTCCCTGTACTTATCAGCTCTCTGTCTGTCCCTGTACTTATTAGCTCTCTGTCTGTCCCTGTACATATTAACTCTCTGTCTGTCCCTGTACTTATCAGCTCTCTGTCTGTCCCTGTACTTATTAGCTCTCTGTCTGTCCCTGTACTTATCAGCTCTCTGTCTGTCCCTGTACTTATCAGCTCTCTGTCTGTCCCTGTACTTATCAGCTCTCTGTCTGTCCCTGTACTTATCAGCTCTCTGTCTGTCCCTGTACTTATCAGCTCTCTGTCTGTCCCTGTACTTATCAACTCTCTGTCTGTCCCTGTACTTATCAGCTCTCTGTCTGTCACTGTACTTATTAGCTCTCTGTCTGTCCCTGTACTTATCAGCTCTCTGTCTGTCCCTGTACTTATCAGCTCTCTGTCTGTCCCTGTACTTATTAGCTCTCTGTCTGTCCCTGTACTTATCAGCTCTCTGTCTGTCCCTGTACTTATCAGCTCTCTGTCTGTCCCTGTACTTATCAGCTCTCTGTCTGTCCCTGTACTTATCAGCTCTCTGTCTGTCCCTGTACTTATCAGCTCTCTGTCTGTCCCTGTACTTATCAGCTCTCTGTCTGTCCCTGTACTTATCAGCTCTCTGTCTGTCCCTGTACTTATCAGCTCTCTGTCTGTCCCTGTACATATCAGCTCTCTGTCTGTCCCTGTACATATCAGCTCTCTGTCTGTCCCTGTACATATCAGCTCTCTGTCTGTCCCTGTACATATCAGCTCTCTGTCTGTCCCTGTACATATCAGCTCTCTGTCTGTCCCTGTACTTATCAGCTCTCTGTCTGTCCCTGTACATATCAGCTCTCTGTCTGTCCCTGTACATATCAGCTCTCTGTCTGTCCCTGTACATATCAGCTCTCTGTCTGTCCCTGTACATATCAGCTCTCTGTCTGTCCCTGTACATATCAGCTCTCTGTCTGTCCCTGTACTTATCAGCTCTCTGTCTGTCCCTGTACATATCAGCTCTCTGTCTGTCCCTGTACATATCAGCTCTCTGTCTGTCCCTGTACATATCAGCTCTCTGTCTGTCCCTGTACATATCAGCTCTCTGTCTGTCCCTGTACATATAAACAAGACGAAAGACGACCACAAGCTGAATGTTCCAATATTGGTGGGCATCGTCCCACACAAATGGACGTCACCGCAGCCACGCCCCTGTCTCTAAATGTGTTTTGTAAGGGGCCGTCCATAAAGTACGTCACGCTCCAGAGGGGGTGAGGGGGTGTAAGAAAGTGTGACAGTTTGTGAGAGGGGGGAGGGGGGGTCCGGCCATGTGTGACGTGTGTTTTATTTTAAATTTTGATTATTTTGTTATTAAAAAACAAAAATGTTGTTCGAAAGTGTGACTACTTTAGGGGGGGGGGTTCGAGATGTGTGACAGTTTGTGGCAGAGGGGAGAGGGGAGTTAAAAATGGTCAAAAATAGCGTGACGTACTTTATGGACGCCCCTAATCTACATCACACGCCAACCGTTGTTTCACTTGTGTTAGTCCAGGGGTCGGTAAACTTTTTATGTGAGAGACCCATAGACACCACATATTTTGAAAAGTAATTCTGTGAGAGCCATACATTATGTTTAAAACTAAAAATTCAAGTAAATGTGTGAATTTTGTGTAATTTCAACGCTAAAAGTACAATAATTATGTCTCTGAATTCTTTTTAATGTTATTGTTATGCTGTTTTTATATATGCAATTAATATGTAGATCAAACGAGTCTGAATAAACCTTTTTCTTTTTTAATAATCAAACATTTGTCTGCGAGCCAGATGTCATCAATAGAGCCACCACATCTGGCTCGCTGGCCATGGTTTCCCGACCCCTGTAGTTAGTCCACCCGTTGCCGTGTCCCGTCGAGCAAACACCCGAAAGATGTACACCCCTCAAACAAAACGCCCGTGGGGTGGGGGGGGGGCTGGCCACCCCCCAAAAAGGCGCACCCCAGGGGGGTGGTGGCGCCCTCTGACACGTCATGTAACTTGGCTAAAAGGGCTTTGGTTTTAATTTCCTCCCGTCTCCGCCGACACTTGGTTGTCACGTGGTACACGGACCTCGGAGAATAGACTACTCTCAAATACTAGCAGAGGGCCTCGCAAATATTTCACGTCATTGTCAGACCATCACATGGCTTCAAAGTAAACATTGTTTCCCCCTCTTACTAACACACAAGCTGAATGAGAAATACAAATCAATACGGTTCTGTGCCAGGTTCGGTTAAAGTCAATCAACGAAAAATCAGATGTTAACGAAACAATGAAACACGTTTTGATGTTTGTGGGAGGAAAAGGTGAAAGGGGGAGGGGGGCGGGTGGGGCTAGAATGGTGAGACTGACACAAACAATTTACGTTTACAAAACAAATTGCAACTTTTTTGTTTGTTTGTTGACAATTTTTTGTGCAACGGCTGGTTACTTTACAAACTACTGGTTCGTTTGCCAAACTTCTCAAGGCCCATAACAAAACTGCTGATGGCAGCAATAAACCTGCTATAGCGACCAGAACATTCCAACTGAAAGACATTAAACGAAAACCAATGCTAAAGTCCATGTGTACAAAAAATATTTCACATATTAACCAGAATGATGTAAGCATTTAAATTTTAAGTTAATAAGATAATTTTAAAAAACCCTTAAAAAACAAGTTTTTGACTATAAATCCTTTATGTACGAGAAGTAACTAAATGAATGATCATTATAATACGCAGCGCAAAACCATCCAAAAATACAAAATTGTAGTTGTGTCGTAAAACATGTTTAATATAATGCGCACCGATCAGGAATATGTTTATAAAAAGTGTTGTCAATAAAATACGCACCTTATTGCGGCGACAGAAAGGTTGTTCAATATAATACGCACCGCGACACTCTATCTCAAAAAAATAACATGATACATAGGAATAAATAAAATAATCTAAAAAATCAATAATTCAATTACGGTACATGTGATCGATATGAAATTTTGAAAAATTGTTTTTATCATCGGCACGAAACTGCCTGCAAAATTTCAGCTCGCTAGCCTACGAGAAAGTGGGTTAAAAATTGATCCACAGTTTTGGCGACAAGCAAGGGTGCAAGGGTGCAAGCAAGCAGACACCACTGTAACGATTACTATTTCTTTGATTTTCTATTTCTTCAGCTATTCTTAGCTTTTCTTCTTCTTTAGCAATTCTTTGCTTTTCTTTTTCTACAGCAATTCTTTGATTTTCTATTTCTTCAGCTTTTCTGAGCTGTTCTTTTTCTTCAGCTTCTTTTTGCTTTTGCTTCTCTTTTTCTTTAGCAATTCTTGGTTTTTCTTCAGCCTCTTTTTGAGTTTCTTTTTCTTCTGCACCAATGTAACTATATTTATATTTATTTCTCTTTATGTAGGCGTTCTCACAGTAATTAATCTTGTGCACAATAATTCACTGAAGAATTCGTTTATCCAAAACAACTTTAATATATATATATATGTACACACAGATATCATTTGATGTAATATAACGTGGAAATCTTGAATCATGCACCATACATCTTTCCTCGACGGAAATCTACACACAACTCTTCGCCAAACACTTTCAACCAATAGAAATGCTCCATTCTTCCCGCGTCTCTTGTACATGTGACCTTACGTCACAAAATTATGTTAATCACATGTGACAACCACGAGTTAATATAAAGGATTTAAAAAATATGCTTAATGCACACTCGATTGTCTCCATTACTTTGTAAAATTCTGCATGACTGAACGTGTTGTTTTCAGATTTTGATGCACGAAACTTGTGGCGAATATATAAGTGGAACTGTTGTAGTTCATTATATAAATTATTGTTCAGATCTTTAGGGACAAGGATTTATTAGTCCTATATAACACTGAGATGTTTGTGGTACATCGACTAAACAAGAAAATCGAACTGCTATATCATTATATAACTGTCCTCGTCTACTCATCGTTGTCTCAAGTTTGTCAACAATGGCGTAGGGAGCAGATAAACGAAATCTGTCTCTGGCATTCAGAGATACCTCAAGGTCATCACCATTCACCATCAATGACCACTGTCTCTGGTTTACGATTACGGCCAATTAAGGGTCAAAGTTGACTTATAATCTCCACCTGGTGTTATTTCTTTTGCAGCTTCTTCAAATATTTCAAATTCATTTCTATAGATTCCAGCCAGTGATGTGCTAGTGTAGAATACACATCACATGTTCAAGTTCACGTGCTGACCTTGAAGAGCTTGACTGACCCTGTGAAAATGTTGTAACATTTCTTCACAAAAGACAAGCATGAGAGCGAATTCTAATTCTTGCATCTTCTTTGCAATGTTTTCTGCTTCTCTTCTGGTGTCCCCCCTCTGTGACTGGCCTTCTTGTAAACATTCTAACGCTTCTATAATCTGAGGATGAGACTTTAGAATAGCTTCAGTTGCAACAGCATGTGCTTCCCATCTCGTATCGAAAAAAGATACTTTACTAGCGTTTCATTCACAAGGAATAATTTCAGAAGCTTCCATCTGTTGGTTGAAGCTGGGAAAAAAAGGGTAGATCAGTTGCACTTGTATGGAAGAAGTGTACTGACTCTAAACAAGAGTCAAAGCATTTCTGGCTACCAAATTTTGTGAATGGGAAGCACAGGGTATGTATATGGCAAACTCATTTTCCTATATAATTTTTTTCCGCATACCCTTGTAGCACCCAGACATGTTAGTTGCGTTATCGTAGGACTGACCTCTGCATTTCGAAAAATCAGTATTCCATTTTGTAGATATCCACAATTTCCATTTTGTAGATATCCACAATTTCCATTTGTAGATATCCACAATTTCCATTTTGTAGATATCCACAATTTCCATTTTGTAGATATCCACAATTTCCATTTTGTAGATATCCACAATTTCCATTTTGTAGATATCCACAATTTCCATTTTGTAGATATCCACAATTTCCATTTTGTAGATATCCACAATTTCCATTTTGTAGATATCCACAATTTCCATTTTGTAGATATCCACAATTTCCATTTTGTAGATATCCACAATTTCCATTTTGTAGATATCCACAATTTCCATTTTGTAGATATCCACAATTTCCATTTTGTAGATATCCACAATTTCCATTTTGTAGATATCCACAATTTCCATTTTGTAGATATCCACAATTTCCATTTTGTAGATATCCACAATTTCCATTTTGTAGATATCCACAATTTCCATTTTGTAGATATCCACAATTTCCATTTTGTAGATATCCACAATTTCCATTTTGTAGATATCCACAATTTCCATTTTGTAGATATCCACAATTTCCATTTTGTAGATATCCACAATTTCCATTTTGTAGATATCCACAATTTCCATTTTGTAGATATCCACAATTTCCATTTTGTAGATATCCACAATTTCCATTTTGTAGATATCCACAATTTCCATTTTGTAGATATCCACAATTTCCATTTTGTAGATATCCACAATTTCCATTTTGTAGATATCCACAATTTCCATTTTGTAGATATCCACAATTTCCATTTTGTAGACATCCACAATGTCCATTTGTACCAACCAGACCACGCTGAGCTTTAGTGCGTTACATAGTACAAGTACAAGCATAAAAAAGGTTGTTTTTTTATTAAAAAAAAGACGAGAGAGAGAGAGACAGAGAGGGAGAGAGAGATAGAGAGAGACAGAGAGGGAGAGAGAGATAGAGAGAGACAGAGAGGGAGAGAGATATATATATAGAGAGAGACAGAGAGGGGAGAGAGATAGAGAGAGACAGAGAGGGAGAGAGATAGAGAGAGACAGAGAGGGAGAGAGATAGAGAGAGACAGAGAGGGAGAGAGAGATAGAGAGAGACAGAGAGGGAGAGAGAGATAGAGAGAGACAGAGAGGGAGAGAGATATATATATAGAGAGAGACAGAGAGGGGAGAGAGATAGAGAGAGACAGAGAGGGAGAGAGATACAGAGAGACAGAGAGGGAGAGAGATAGAGAGAGACAGAGAGGGAGAGAGAGATAGAGAGAGACAGAGAGGGAGAGAGATAGAGAGAGACAGAGAGGGAGAGAGATAGAGAGAGACAGAGAGGGAGAGAGAGATAGAGAGAGACAGAGAGGGAGAGAGATATATATATAGAGAGAGACAGAGAGGGGAGAGAGATAGAGAGAGACAGAGAGGGAGAGAGAGATAGAGAGAGACAGAGAGGGAGATATATATATATAGAGAGAGAGACAGAGAGGGGAGAGAGATAGAGAGAGACAGAGAGGGAGAGAGAGAGACAGAGAGGGAGAGAGATATAGAGAGATAGAGAGAGATAAACTGGGAGGGAGTTATTTTACCCCCCCCCCATGTTGTGAGACCAATCTTAAATAATGTGCGATTCAATATTACATTTGCGATTAGCTAATGCCATGTCGATTACGCGCGGCTACCGGGACAATATACACATTTTTCTTGTGGACTTATGGTGCCCCTAAAACGCTTGGTGCCCTTGGCACGTGCCTTGTTTTGCCTAATTGTTAATCCAGGCCTGATTTGAAGCCCTAGACGAGTAGCTGAGGTATAAATTAGAAATAGACACCTTAAAAATGTAAGCATTTTTTTCAAATGTTTAGTTTCAACTTTCAACACGTGTTTTGTAATTGGTCTCAACACTCACCGTTAAACAGTTGCTAACAGCCGTGAGACCATGACTGTGGATGTACAGCCGTGAGACGATTGTGAATGTACAGCCGTGAGACCACGACTGTGAGTGTACGGCCGTGAGACCACGGCTGGGAATGTACAGCTGTGTGACCGCTTGCTGTCATGTTAACTCATCGTTTGTTGCAGACAAACGGCTCAACCGACAAAACAACAGAGGATTGGAAAATAAAATCGTTAACACTGGCGATCAATTGTAGCGTCACTTTAGATATTATGTCCACAGCTTTCACTTACACCTAATACCGCAGGGAAATTCTACAGAGAAAGTTGGGGTTAGTTTGGTGTGAGGCCAAGGAAAGGAGGGAGGACTTTCAGGGGCATTGCTTGTCTACGTAGCTTGGGGATTATAGTGTCAAATGGTGTAAGGTAGGGGAAATGAAGACTGGTGGGTCAGGGAAGGCTTGTGGGTCAGGGAAGGCTTGGACATATTTTCCTGTTATAGTGTTTTGAACAATTTTATTAAGCGGTTCCCGTCTCTTGGACGATAATAGTTTGACCATAAATATGTGTAACCTGGAAGTGACGTACGCCATTTAACGCTGTGGTCTCTCACATGCTGACCTTGATGACTTACTGCATTTCCGGTTTGGGGGGCGGGGTCTTTGATGGTGTTTCCCCCTGATTTCGTCTTGTCAAGGAGTCCAGAGCCCGACTGGCACGACCAGGGCAATAGTGGTACTCACCACACAGTCCGTGGTATGTGGCACGACCAGGGCACTAGTGGTACTCACCACACAGTCCGTGGTATGTGGTCCGAGCAGGGCTTTAAAGACGTATTGATCCAGGACGAAATCCAAGGATTATTGATCCAAGGGAGAAAACAGTTGAAGAAATTTCACACCCACTAATGGGTTGTGGGAACTTTTTCCTTTCATCATTCGTTTAAAAAACTATTTTTAAAAAGAGAAACAGAACTGCAAATTGGAATGCAGATTTTAATCAAGCACGCAATTTTAATTTTGCTGAAGAGTTATTGTTACTGATTTTTTAGTAAGCAACTAGTATCCTAAGGTTCTCAAATCTTTGTTGGGTAGTCATCATTCAGTCGTGTCGATTGTTCATGGCGTCTGTAGTCATCTCATCAAGTTTGTTAATGTTCTTTGTGTTGTTTAAGTGTTGTGGCTAGTTCTATGTATAAATTGAAGGGGTGAGTATTTGAATCTTATCTTGTCCTTTATCGGCTTCTAAACACAACAGTGGAGGATCTTTTTGTGTGTGTGCAAATAATGAATGACACAAAGTTTGACTCTTAAAGTCTGTAAGCTATTTTAAACGTTCGTTTTATTTCCGTCATTCAGTCACTCTGACGGTTCACAGGTAGGAAACATCTAGTGACTGTTTACTCCAGGGGTGTCCGTCATTCAGTCCATCTGTCTGACGGTTCACGGGTAGGAAACACCTAGTGACTGTTTACTCCAGGGGTGTGCGACACAATTCCACAAGCAAACTTTCACCTCGACACTTTCACGAACCCAATTTCAACAACCCACTTTCAACAAACCCGTTTCACCAATCTAATTTCATGGACCTACTTTCATCCCGCTTCCATGTAAGGTACCCCCGAGTTATCCCTTCTACAAAATTCTCTCCTCTGAAATTCGCCCTTACAACCTTTCTCACTTTATTCTGCTCTACTTATTTGTCCGCTCCCCAATTTTCCCTCACCTCCCTTCTCCATCTGCTATTGTTCTCTCATCAACGCTCTTTTTGTATCCGCTCCACTAGTCTTTTCTCTCCTGCACTTTCTGCCCCCTCCCTCCACCTTCTCTTTCTTCACTCCACTTTTTCATTTTCCCCCTCGCCTTTCCCATTTATGTCCCCCCCTCCCAATTCCTCTAACTTTATCCGACAAATATCCAGGTAGTAATTACTCCTCCTTCATCATTCCACTTTCCCTCCCCCCTCTCTCTCTTATATTTCCCTTTACTAAAAGATAAACAAACATTTTAAAAAGTGAAATATTTTAATCGACGATTTAAAATCGACGATGTATAGAAATTACAACTTACAACGGAAACACATATACTTAACCAAGTATAGAAATTACAACTTACAACGGAAACACATATACTTAACCAAGTATAGAAATTACAACTTACAACGCAAACACATATACTTAACCAAGTATAGAAATTACAACTTACAACGCAAACACATATACTTAACCAAGTATATAAAATTACAACTTACAACGGAAACACATATACTTAACCAAGTATAGAAATTACAACTTACAACGCAAACACATAATATACTTAACCAAGTATAGAAATTAAAACTTCAACGGAAACACATATTTAACTAAGTATAGAAATTACAACTTACAACGCAAACACATATACTTAACCAAGTATAGAAATTACAACTTACAACGCAAACACATATACTTAACCAAGTATATAAATTACAACTTACAACGGAAACACATATACTTAACCAAGTATAGAAATTACAACTTACAACGCAAACACATAATATACTTAACCAAGTATAGAAATTACAACTTACAACGCAAACACATATATTTAAAAAGAAAAAAGAGAGAAAAATATCCATTTGGTTAATGCTATCAGCCGCCATTTAACTACCATTTTGTAACACATTAAGACGACTAGATGACCCTTTAACAACTGGCCTCACAGGCCGAAGAGAATCGGAAGTGTCACTGTGTTGGGGTATCTAAGGAAAGGGGGGGGGGTGAGGGGGGGGAGCTATTGTGTTTTAAGTAACTCGGGTAATGTAACTCTTCATCACAACGTTAGGTGACGTCAGACGTGCATCAATTGAAGTACACGTGATAGATGTGCATCAATTGAAGTACATGTAACTGATGGATGTGCATCAATTGAAGTACATGTGATAGATGTCCATCAATTGAAGTACATGTAACTGATAGATGTGCATCAATTGAAGTACATGCAACTGATGGATGTCCATCAATTGAAGTACATGTAACTGATGGATGTGCATCAATTGAAGTACATGTAACTGATGGATGTGCATCAATTGAAGTACATGTGATAGATGTGCATCAATTGAAGTACATGTAACCGATAGATGTGCATCAATTGAATTACATGTAACTAATAGATGAGTTGATGATGCTAAAATACAGTGGAGCAAAAACAACACTAAAATATCATTTATTTCAGGCGAACGATATTCAGTTTGTTGTAGCAACTGACGCTCTATCTACGTTTGTTGTAGCAACTGACGCTCTATCTACGTTTGTTGTAGCAACTGACGCTCTATCTACGTTTGTTGTAGCAACTGACGCTCTATCTACGTTTGTTGTAGCAACTGACGCTCTATCTACGTTTGTTGTAGCAACTGACGCTCTATCTACGTTTCATAACCAAAACTTGTTTATAAATTTAGAGTATAAACTTTCACTTAACACTGATACCAAGACCTGGTGATGGCGGCTATAGTAGACTTTCTTGTGAATACTTGTTTCTTTTTTTAAAAAAATAATTTTAAACCAGGCTAAAGTAAATTTTTATATTTTATTACATTCTTATTTTGATTTTCGTTTTTTGTGTGTGCTAATGACCGATTTTTATGTTATCGGAAAACAGGATTCTGTCGATGTGACTCTTGCTTTGTTTCATTTGTATTATTTGAAAGCTAAACAGAGCTGCTGTTTTATTTAAATTATTTACATTCTGTCTTATTGTCTCACAATAGCAATCACTAAAAGTATCTCAAAATACTTCAACACATCTATAGTACTCATAATTTAGTCCTCACATGTAGTTTAGTCCTCATATTTAGCTTTGTCCTCACATAAAGTTAAGTCATCACATTTAGAACTAACTATAGTTTAGTCCTCACACATATTTTAGTCCTCATTTATAGTTTTAGTTATCACGCATAGTTTAGTCTTCATATTTAGTTTAGTCCTCACACAACGTTTAGTCCTCACATATAGTTTAGTCCTCACAGATAGTTTAGTCCTCACATATAGTTTAGTCCTCACACATAGTTTAGTCCTCACATATAGTTTAGTCCTCACATATAGTTTAGTCCACACACATAGTTTAGTCCTCACATATAGTTTAGTCCTCACATATAGTTTAGTCCACACACATAGTTTAGTCCTCACACATAGTTTAGTCCTCACAAATAGTTTAGTCCTAACTAATCAATTACCACCGAATGTACTGCTGCCATCACTTACCCTACCCTACTGTTTATCATTAATCTGTTACTGGATTACACCCCGACAGCTTTCCGATGTCTCTTGGGTCTGATGTCTGATCATAATCCCATAATTCTCTAGCGTTTTAAAGGCTTTTAAAAGAAACACCAACCAGCGTTTCATTTGATTGTGAAAATTAGTACACCCACAATATATAAGAGTACTCAGTACATCCACACTATATAACAGGGCTGAGTACTTCCACAATATACAACAGTACTGAGTACATCCACAATATATAACAGTACTGAGTACATCCACAATATATAACAGTAATGAGTACATCCACAATATATAACAGTACTGAGTACATTCACAATATATAACAGTAATGAGTACATCCACAATATATAACAGTACTGAGTACATCCACAATATATAACAGTAATGAGTACATCCACAATATATAACAGTACTGAGTACATCCACAATATATAGCAGTACTGAGTACATCCGCAATATATAACAGTACTGGGTACATACACAATATATAAGAGTAATGAGTACATCCACAATATATAAGAGTAATGAGTACATCCACAATATATAAGAGTAATGAGTACATCCACAATATATAAGAGTAATGAGTACATCCACAATATATAAGAGTAATGAGTACATCCACAATATATTACATTACTGAGTACATCCATAATATATTACAGTACTGAGTACATCCACAATATATTACAGTACTGGGTATATCCACAATATATTACAATACTGGATACATTCACTACAGTATTGAATCATCCAAACTGCTTACAGTATTGTAACACCCCCCCCCCAACCCCTTTTCCTGAAAAGTCCAGGGTTCTAACAGCCCGCGTGTTAAGCGGTGCTACTTATGCAATCAAAATCCGATATACAGCAATGGTTGAATAGAGCCTTAGCAGCACTATCTGTCTGGCAACCGTTTGGGAAGTTTCTCTTACGTGGTGGGATGCAGGTCTCTAGCTGATCACAGTATGATGAAATTTGAAGAACAATTTCTTATTGCGTATTTGTTAACATGATGGTCATTCAATAAATAGATTTTTTTAAATAATTATTTTTATTTTGGTAGAGAAGTTTCATGGCTATACCTTCACTAGCACATGTCTTAAACTCTTGTCCATTATTTGTCTTAACGCTGGTCCATCACATGTCTTAAAATCTCGTCCATTATTTGTCTTAAGCTCTCGTCCATCACATGTCTTAAACTCTCGTCCATTATTTTTCTTAAGCTCTGGTCCATCACATGTCTTAAACTCTCGTCCATTATTTGTCTTAACGCTGGTCCATCACATGTCTTAAAATCTCGTCCATTATTTTTCTTAAGCTCTGGTCCATCACATGTCTTAAACTCTCGTCCATTATTTGTCTTAAGCTCTAGTCCATCACATGTCTTAAACTCTGATCCATCACATGTCTTAAACTCTGGTCCATCACTTGTATTAAACTCTGATCCATCACTTGTATTAAACTCTGGTCCATCACTTGTATTAAACTCTGATCCATCACTTGTATTAAACTCTGATCCATCACTTGTATTAAACTCTGGTCCATCACTTGTATTAAACTCTGATCCATCACTTGTATTAAACTCTGGTCCATCACTTGTATTAAACTCTGATCCATCACTTGTATTAAACTCTGGTCCATCACTTGTATTAAACTCTGGTCCATCACTTGTATTAAACTCTGGTCCATCACTTGTATTAAACTCTGATCCATCACTTGTATTAAACTATTGTCCATCACCTGTCTCAAAATCGGGATCATTAGACTGAAATGCTTGAGATCCGTCGATATGTGTTCGATATCAACCTCCTGGAGACACGTGTACCTGGTTACCGCCACGAGATCGTTAACTTTGCCCGGCCCAGGGGAGGATGCGACGAGGGATAAAAATCTCCTTTATGACCGAGGGACGGCGGTTGGAAAGAATAACAGCGACAAAGCTAATTACAGTTGTTAAGATGTGTCGTTGTGTGTGTCCTTGTGTCTGGTGTGTATGAGTCCTTGTGTGTGTGCGCGCGTGTGTGTGCGCGCGTGTGTGTGTGTTTGGATTTAACTGTACGCGTCTTCACCGAAGATAGCAACGTTTTATAACACTTTTCCTGAGGCAGATTTTTGACTGGAAACTTGCGCAATCCTTACAAGAAATATGGAATGGATTTTTGTTTTTAAATCCCTTATATTAACTTCACAGTCTTGTCTGTCTATCATGGTCCCGCGGAAAAAATACAAAATTAAAGATTGATCCACTTCCCGTGATCCTATCGAGCTGAAATTTTGCACATAGACATTTCTCACCCAACAATGCCTTCTATCAAAATTTCAGATCGATCGAATGTAGTGCAATTAAATTAATGAATTTTTAGATTATCTCTAAGTATCTGTATGTAGCGTGAAAATGTTTATTCTAGTCTTTCGCGCGGTTCGTATTATATTGAACATAATCAATACTTTTTAGTTCTGTCTCATATTTAAGGGATTTATAGTCAAAAACTTTGTTTTTTACGTGTTGTTTAATGGTATATTTTTGTTAAGGTATATTCAAACCGGTTCATTGAAAAAAAAGTAAGTGTTAACGATATTGGTGAAAAATAGGACTGTTAAATTGTAAATGCGCCTCGGTTAATATAGACAGAATTGAAAGGTATTGAAGAAATGTGAGGCTAAATACAATACTTGTATACAGTTTATGTGAGGCGAGAGACGGGGTACGATCATGTAACGATGGATCTCAATCACTGGCCATACCTCATAGCTTCCTTAAAAAAATTATGGGGGTGAGACTGCAACCAGGCTTTTAAATAAGTAAATGTATAACATATAAACAGGGTATGAGTTAGCCTGACATGACTTTACGTCCTCTCAGGCTAACTCATACCCTGTTTATATGTTATACATTTACTAGCCTCCTCTATAACCACAATTTATTTATTCCAGAACTACCCGCAGAAATCTAGAGATCACTTCCACCACCCTGAAACCCCCACACCCCCCCTGACACCCCCACACCACCCTGACACCCCCACACCACCCTGACACCCCCACACCACCCTGACACCCCCACACCACCCTGACACCCCACACCACCCTGACACCCCCACACCACCCTGACACCCCCACACCACCCTGACACACCCACACCACCCTGACACCCCCACACCACCCTGACACCCCCACACCACCCTGACACCCCCACACCACCCTGACACCCCCACACCACCCTGACACCCCCACACCACCCTGACACCCCCACACCACCCTGACACCCTCACACCCCCCTGACACCCTCACACCACCCTGACACCCCCCACACCACCCTGACACCCCCCACACCACCCTGACACCCTCACACCACCCTGACACCCTCACACCACCCTGACACCCCCACACCACCCTGACACCCCCACACCACCCCACTACCAACATCACATCTGTAACCACCCAGATGTTGTACCAACACTGACCATTCTTCTTGTTGTGGTATTTTTGTTTCGTGAACATCGTCCTGGCAGAATGGCTCCCATGTCGATACAGTATTTCTTTTACTTCCCCTTTGCCCTGAGCTGCAATTTCATTTTGAGGCTTTCGGGCTGTAAAGACCCCAAAGTTGTTAATAAAAACAACCCGTAAAAAACCAAGTTTTTGACTATAAATCCTTTACGTATGAGACGTAACTAAAAGAATGTTCATTATAACACGCAGCGCAAGACCATCCAAAAATACAAAATTGCAGTTGTGTCGTAAAACGTGTTTAATATAATGCGCACCGATCAGGAATAGGTTTATAAAAAGTGTTGTCAGTAAAATACGCACCTTATTGCGCGACAGAAAGGTTGTTCAATATAATACGCACCGCGACGCTCTATCTCAAAAAATAGCATGATACATAGGAATAAATAAAATAATCTAAAAAATCAATAATTTAATTACGGTACATGCGATCGATCTGAAATTTTGATACATTGTTTTTATCATCGGTACGAAACTGCCTGCAAAATTTCAGCTCGCTATCTTGCGAGCAAGTGGGTTAAAAATCGATCAAAAGTTTTGGCGACAAGCAAGCAATCAAGCAAGGTCGGTCGGTCGGTCGGCCGCAGACACCACGAGTTAATATAAAGGATTAAAAAAAGGTGCGTGTCTGTGTGTGTGGGTGGAAATTGAAAAAAAAATTGAAAAAAAAATTGAAAAAAAGAAAGAAAAAGAAATAGCAGTAAGAAAAGAATTTTTTTCTTTCATTTTTTCCCACCACATTGAAAGAAAATTGGAAACTACACTGGTTCTTGCCCTCAGATATCCACTAGCTCTTGTTCTCAATTATCCACTGGTTCTTGTTCTCAGATATCCACTGGTTCTTGTTCTCGGATATCCACTGGTTCTTGTTCTCGGATATCCACTGGTTCTTGTTCTCAGATATCCACTAGTTCTTGTTCTCAGATATCCACTGGTTCTTTTTCTCAGATATCCACTGGTTCTTGTTCTTAGATATCCACTGGTTCTCGTTCTTGGATATCCACTGGTTCTTATTCTCGGATATCCACTGGTTCTTGTTCTCAGATATCCACTGGTTCTTGTTCTCAGATATCCACTGGTTCTTGTTCTCAGATATCCACTGGTTCTTTTTCTCAGATATCCACTGGTTCTTGTTCTCAGATATCCACTGGTTCTTTTTCTCAGATATCCACTGGTTCTTGCCCTCAGATATCCACTAGCTCTTGTTCTCAGATATCCACTGGTTCTTGTTCTCAGATATCCACTGGTTCTTGTTCTCGGATATCCACTGGTTCTTGTTCTCGGATATCCATTGGTTCTAGTTCTCAGATATCTACTGGTTCTTGCCCTCAGATATCCACTGGTTCTTGCCCTCAGTTATCCACTGGTTCTTGCCCTCATATATCCACTTGTTCTTGCCCTCAGATATCCACTGGTTCTTGCCCTCAGATATCCACTGGTTCTTGCCCTCAGTTATCCACTGGTTCTTGCCCTCATATATCCACTTGTTCTTGCCCTCAGATATCCACTGGTTCTTGTTCTTGGATATCCACTGGTTCTTGTTCTCGGATATCCACTGGTTCTTTCCCTCAGATATCCACTGGTTCTTGCCCTCAAATATCCACTGGTTCTTTCCCTCAGATATCCACTGGTTCTTGCCCTCAGATATTTTGGTCCCGTCTCGGGATTTGTGCCATTTTATTTTTACACTGCTGCCACAATTTCTGTGACGACTTCTTGTAATGGATTTCTGAACGAGGCAAAGATAAGGTCATCATTAAACGTCTTGGTAGTTCATGTGTAACAACAACAGAACTGCCCCCAGTGGCGATTCTCATACAAACATTACATTCAGTGTCATAATGCGCTCACTTAATGAAGGATCATCAACTGTCAGAAACTGAAGACTTCAAACAAATAAAGATGCAGAAGTCTCAACGAACCAAACAGCTTCAAGATCTAGGAGTAAATTTTACTTTTTCAAATTATGCAAGAATATGATTAATATTCATCGAAGGGAATGTAATATTTCAACCTTTTGGCATAGACCAATAATTTCTGGATTATAGTAATCAGAGGCGTCACGTGGGTTGGTGTCGCCCGGTGCTATAGCTCAAGGTGTCACGACTTACCTCCGTAGATCTCCTCTGAGTCTGCCAGTGCCAAATAACGGAAAAATAAAGAATTTTACATTTTGGTGTCACACGGTATGGTCCACATCCCCCGCACCCCCCTAGTGACACCGCTGATTGTAACTAAACTTTAAAAAAAATAGTACCAGCTTTCAACTAAACTGTTTCAACTTGTGTCAAATAAACCAGTGTCAAAACAAACTATTTCAACTTGTGTCAAATAAACCCACTGCTGAGCTACACTAAAAAGATAGAAATGGCAAGTATCAATAAGTAGTGTCCCTTAAGAAGGATGTATTGGCAGTTTCTGTGTAAGACTATACGAGAGATGCGGATTCCGATCTCCTCCCAGCGTATTGGTCAACATATGAAGTGAGCTCCTCTCAGCGTATTGGTCAACGTATGAAGTGAGCTCCTCTCAGCGTATTGCTCAACATATGAAGTGTGCTCCTCTCAGCGTATTGCTCAACATATGAAGTGTGCTCCTCTCAGCGTATTGCTCAACATATGAAGTGTGCTCCTCTCAGCGTATTGGTCAACATATGAAGTGAGCTCCTCCCAGCGTATTGCTCAACATATGAAGTGTGCTCCTCTCAGCGTATTGCTCAACGTATGAAGTGAGCTCCTCCCAGCGTATTGGTCAACATATGAAGTGTGCTCCTCTCAGCGTATTGCTCAACATATGAAGTGTGCTCCTCTCAGCGTATTGGTCAACCTATGAAGTGAGCTCCTCTCAGCGTATTGCTCAACATATGAAGTAGGCTCCTCTCAGCGTATTGCTCAACATATGAAGTGTGCTCCTCTCAGCGTATTGCTCAACATATGAAGTGTGCTCCTGTCAGCGTATTGGTCAACATATGAAGTGAGCTCCTCTTATTGTATTGCTCAACATATGAAGTGAGCTCCTCTCAGCGTATTGGTCAACATATGAAGTGAGCTCCTCTTATCGTATTGCTCAACATATGAAGTGTGCTCCTCTTAGCGTAATGGTCAACATATGAAGTGAGCTCCTCTCAGCGTATTGCTCAACATATGAAGTGTGCTCCTCTCAGCGTATTGGTCAACGTATGAAGTGAGCTCCTCTCAGCGTATTGCTCAACATATGAAGTGTGCTCCTCTCAGCGTATTGTTCAACATATGAAGTGTGCTCCTCTCAGCGTATTGCTCAACATATGAAGTGAGCTCCTCTCAGCGTATTGGTCAACATATGAAGTGAGCTCCTCTTATCGTATTGCTCAACATATGAAGTGTGCTCCTCTTAGCGTAATGGTCAACATATGAAGTGAGCTCCTGTCAGCGTATTGCTCAACGTATGAAGTGAGCTCCTCTCAGCGTATTGCTCAACATATGAAGTGAGCTCCTGTCAGCGTATTGCTCAACGTATGAAGTGAGCTCCTCTCAGCGTATTGCTCAACATATGAAGTGTGCTCCTCTCAGCGTATTGCTCAACATATGAAGTGAGCTCCTCTCAGCGTATTGGTCAACATATGAAGTGAGCTCCTCTTATCGTATTGCTCAACATATGAAGTGTGCTCCTCTTAGCGTAATGGTCAACATATGAAGTGAGCTCCTGTCAGCGTATTGCTCAACGTATGAAGTGAGCTCCTCTCAGCGTATTGGTCAACATATGAAGTGAGCTCCTCTCAGCGTATTGCTCAACGTATGAAGTGAGCTCCTCCCAGCGTATTGGTCAACATATGAAGTGTGCTCCTCTCAGCGTATTGCTCAACATATGAAGTGTGCTCCTCTCAGCGTATTGGTCAACGTATGAAGTGAGCTCCTCTCAGCGTATTGCTCAACATATGAAGTGTGCTCCTCTCAGCGTATTGCTCAATGTATGAAGTGTGCTAGTGCTCCTCTCAGCGTAATGGTCAACATATGAAGTGAGCTCCTCCCAGCGTATTGGTCAACATATGAAGTGTGCTCCTCTCAGCGTATTGGTCAACATATGAAGTGTGCTCCTCTCAGCGTATTGGTCAACATATGAAGTGTGCTCCTCTCAGCGTATTGCTCAACATATGAAGTGTGCTCCTCTCAACGTATTGCTCAACATATGAAGTGGGCCCCTCTCAGCGTATTGCTCAACATATGAAGTGTGCTCCTCTTAGCGTATTGGTCAACATATGAAGTGAGCTCCTCTTAGCGTATTGGTCAACATATGAAGTGAGCTCCTCTCAGCGTATTGCTCAACGTATGAAGTGAGCTCCTCCCAGCGTATTGGTCAACATATGAAGTGTGCTCCTCTCAGCGTATTGGTCAACATATGAAGTGAGCTCCTCCCAGCGTATTGGTCAACATATGAAGTGAGCTCCTCCCAGCGTATTGGTCAACATATGAAGTGTGCTGCTCTCAGCGTATTGCTCAACATATGAAGTGAGCTCCTCCCAGCGTATTGGTCAACATATGAAGTGTGCTCCTCTCAGCGTATTTTCCAACATATGAAGTGAGCTCCTCCCAGCGTATTGCTCAACATATGAAGTGTGCTCCTCTCAGCGTATTGCTCAACATATGAAGTGAGCTCCTCTCAGCGTGTTGCTCAAAGTATGAAGTGAGCTCCTCTCAGCGTGTTGGTCAACATATGAAGTGTGCTCCTCTCAGCGTGTTGCTCAAAGTATGAAGTGAGCTCCTCTCAGCGTATTGCTCAACATATGAAGTGAGCTCCTCCCAGCGTATTGGTCAACATATGAAGTGAGCTCCTCTCAGCGTATTGCTCAATGTATGAAGTGAGCTCCTCCCAGCGTATTGCTCAATGTATGAAGTGAGCTCCTCCCAGCGTATTGGTCAACATATGAAGTGAGCTCCTCTCAGCGTATTGCTCAATGTATGAAGTGAGCTCCTCCCAGCGTATTGCTCAATGTATGAAGTGAGGTCCTCTCAGCGTATTGCTCAACATATGAAGTGAGCTCCTCCCAGCGTATTGGTCAACATATGAAGTGAGCTCCTCTCAGCGTATTGCTCAATGTATGAAGTGAGCTCCTCCCAGCGTATTGCTCAATGTATGAAGTGAGCTCCTCCCAGCGTATTGGTCAACATATGAAGTGAGCTCCTCTCAGCGTATTGCTCAATGTATGAAGTGAGCTCCTCCCAGCGTATTGCTCAATGTATGAAGTGAGCTCCTCCCAGCGTATTGCTCAACCAATGAAGTGTGCTCCTCTCAGCGTATTGTTCAACATATGAAGTGTGTTCCTCTTAGCGTATTGGTCAACATATGAAGTGAGCTCCTCTCAGCGTATTGCTCAACATATGAAGTGAGCTCCTCCCAGTGTATTGGTCAACATATGAAGTGTGCTCCTCTCAGCGTATTGCTCAACATATGAAGTGAGCTCCTCCCAGCGTATTGGTCAACATATGAAGTATGCTCCTCTCAGCGTATTGCTCAACGTATGAAGTGTGCTAGTGCTCCTCTCAGCGTATTGGTCAACATATGAAGTGAGCTCCTCCCAGCGTATTGGTCAACATATGAAGTGAGCTCCTCCCAGCGTATTGGTCAACATATGAAGAGAGCTCCTCCCAGCGTATTGCTCAACGTATGAAGTGAGCTCCTCTCAGCGTATTGCTCAATGTATGAAGTGAGCTCCTCTCAGCGTATTGCTCAATGTATGAAGTGAGCTCCTCCCAGGGTATTGCTCAACGTATGAAGTGAGCTCCTCTCAGCGTATTGCTCAATGTATGAAGTGAGCTCCTCCCAGCGTATTGCTCAACGTATGAAGTGAGCTCCTCTCAGCGTATTGCTCAACGTATGAAGTGAGCTCCTCTCAGCGTATTGCTCAACGTATTAAGTGAGCTCCTCCCAGCGTATTGTCAACGTATGACGCCAGCTCCTCGCGTTACAAGAGATCGTCACCAAGTGTACAGACAAGCAAATTTGATACATTTTAACTGAGATTACTCCATTCCACTGTGAACCCACGTATACCACGAGTGAAAAAAAAGAGAAAGGAATCGGAACTTGCTCGGTTCGATTACCCGCTGGCCGGCCCGTCAAAGGAAGGGCAGACGCCTGGACTTTTTTTGGAAGTGATCAGTCAGTCAGCGATGACAATTTAGGTCACAGGTCCCCATGAAATAATCACAGCTCTAGGTCTCCGTTGCAGATGTGGGGAGATAGAGGCGTCGGGTGTTTTTGTGTCTTGTTCTCTGGACGCGGTGTCAGCGGTGCTCAAGTTTGATAAGGAAATGGGATGAGTTGAAAGTTTAATAGAGTGTTGGAAGTCATGAAGTCCGACTTGATAAAAATAATAAGTAGAGGATGTCAAAGGGAGGTAACAATAGGAAATTGGAGAGCAGGATGTGTGTGGGGAGGGGATGTGAGGGAGGTGGTTGCTTGGGGGGAGGGGGTCACGTGGTGCGAGGTAGTAATAAAGTTTGGTTTTGTTTTGTTCTTGATGTTGATAATTTATATGCAAAATTGACTTCCATAACGGAAAAGGTCAAGGTCGGGGTTTCTGGAAATTCAATTACTCTAAAAAGTGTTTATATTTTGCCAAAATATCCATAGGAAATCTATATGTATAAAAATCAAAGTATGTCTGTGTGTGTGTGTGTGTGCATGTCCTTTATAGCTGACTAAACCATTCACCCGATCGTCATGAAGCTTTTGGAGACTGTTGAGTATGCTCCCGGGATGGTAACTGGCAACTTTTGTATCTAAATTTAACACTCATGGGGCGCCGGGGGCCCATAATGTCATTTTTGCTTATATGAGCTATATAAAAATTATTTTTAAAGCGTTAGCTACCGTGTAAATTGATGGATCTTAACCAAACTTTGTAAATAAAAACTTGACAAGGGATATTAAACTACTATTGGGCACTGAACTCCTAATTACCATTTTTTGGGGCTGGGGGCCCAAAATTCCCTTTTTCTTAAACGCTTAAGATTTTTATTCCACATTCAATTATGAACGATCTTGAAAATTAATGATAAATGTATCTATTATTATTTATGAACAGGTGTTTTAAACTTTATATCTTGCACTGAATTAACCTTGGGGCCATTAATGTCGTTTTTTGCTTTTATGAGCTATATAATTAGTTTTGTGCGTTAGCTACTGAGTAAATGAATGGATCTTAACTAGGGCTGAGGAAATTAAATAGTAATTTCTCGATTAATCGTTAACATTTTTTAATGATTACATTTTTTATAACGATTAATCGACCCAACACTTATAAATGTACTGGAAGGAAGTCAAAAAGTAAAATATTTCGACCGATAAATATAAACTAATTTCCTGACGATTACACGAACATTTTTGTTTTAAACTATTGACTGACGTGAATTTTCAAAATGTTGCTAAAGGTTATTGTGTCCATTGAGAGACATTGCTTGCCTACCATGCAATGTTCCCTACCATGCAATGTTCCCTACCATGCAATGTTCCCTACCATGCAATGTTCCCTACCATGCAATGTTCCCTACCATGCAATGTTCCATACAATGCAATGTTCCCTACCATGCAATGTTCCCTACCATGCAATGTTCCCTCTAAGTCTAAGCTTCGTTGGTCCGTGTGCAAAGTAAAAAAAACAACAACTCGTGTGCAAAGTTGCACAACGTCCATTTTTTGTGCAATATTTTACAAAATTTGCTGCGCGGTGATTCTAAACTCCTGCGTGGCGACGGTCAAATATCTGCGCAGCCGCGCTGCTTAAAGGGAACATTGCTATCATGGTTCTAACACTTCGCTTACATATCACCTGCAAACCAAACATCCACTACAGTATCAGAAACTTCAGCTGAGACAATCTAAAGCTATGTGAACGATGTTCAGCTCGGCTGGTTATATTGTAGATAAAACCAGCTCATCACTTGAACCAAATAATATCAATACACTTGTCTGCGTTGTTGTTAAATGATGTCATAAAAAGAAAACAGTCCAGTGTTATTTCGAGTTTCGACAAGTCCATTTAATAAACGTTACTTATGACACCATAAATGCCATTATTTTGGATTTAATCGAAATGAACGATATAAAAATTAGGTAATGCGAAAATACATTGATTTTTACCGAACTTAGTATATAAAATATTAAGAGCATATATTAAATTACTTTAAAGCACTGAACTCCTAATGTCCATTCCCCGGAGCTGGAGGCCCCAAATGTCTTTTTTACTGAAAGTTAATAATTGTATTCCCCATTCAATTTTACGCCGTTTTGAGAAATATAGCTCGAGTACAAAGGCAATAAAAATTAAATTATCACTCATTTTGGGGCCGGGGCCCTTAATATCGTTGTTTATTTTGTAAGCTTTTTAATTATCAATTTATATATCGGTTTGCTATGGAACTTGGACTATTTTTTTGCACACTTCTGCGAAGGTTTCTGGCATAATTGTTTTTAAAACATACCACTCATTGGTTTCTTTAAAATATATTCATTTTTAATGAGATCGTTGCAACGCACGACGGGTCTGCTAGTATTTAATAAATGACAACAAGACAAATCACTATTAAAGCAGCTGCAGGACATATTACTATTTTAACCGCCCAATGTCCCGTTAGTAATTCAACAAGATGAAACTGAGCCAAGACCAGGTGCACGCCCCCCCCCCTAATTGCCCAAGTTTAATCTAGGCCACCCATGATATAAAGAACACAGCCATTAAAGAAACCTTTGCAAGGCGCGCGACTCTTGTTGGCCCACCAACAGGGGGAGATTTGCACGGTGCTATGGAATAACTCAACATCAGCCAGCATTGTTTATTGATGTGTTTGTCTGCCGCGACTCAATCGGAACGATTCCCAATCATTCAATCAAATTCGATCAGGCTTCTTGAAGCCCCGGGAAAATTCTAGAAATTAATTCTTGGCGAATGTTGAATGTTTGCTTTATGCCGGACGCACGGTGTGGTCTTCAAGCAGGAGGTTGGGGGGGGGATGACTGACGGTTAACTTAAATTGTTGCATTCTGATGATGATAGATATTTCATATATAGGTCAGACTGATTCGTTGATTGAGTAAAGTTGAGTAAAGAGTGATAATGGTGATAGGCTGATTGATATGTTGATTAAGTGAATTAAGGTAACGCTGAAAGGTTGATTAAGTAAAATAAGGTAATGTTGATAGGCGGATTGATATGTTGATTAAGTGAATTAAGGTAACGCTGAAAGGTTGATTAAGTAAAATAAGGTAATGTTGATAGGCGGATTGATATGTTGATTAAGTGAATTAAGGTAACGCTGAAAGGTTGATTAAGTAAAATAAGGTAATGTTGATAGGTGGGGAAGATAAGTTAGTTGGTCCTTGATTGTTTTGGGATTATGTTAATAAGATTGGCTGTTATTTTGATGTGTTCGGTTGTTAGTTTAAGTTAGCTTGATGTGTTGATAGGATAAGTACGAAGGTCACGTTAATTGGTCAGTTTAATGTATGGTTGATAGGTTAAGTTGATATAAGGGGCCGTCCACAAAAACTTAGACCCCCCCTCTAATATGACGTCACAAAGATTTTACCCCCCCCCCTCATAAAAGCCGTATTTTCTATTTGAAAATGAGAATGTTTCAAATCACTTGTTATCATTTAAGTATGTATTTAATGTATTTAATGTATTTAATGTATTTAATGTATTTAATGTATTTAATGTATTTAATGTATTTAATGTATTTAATGTATTTAATGTATTTAATGTATTTAATGTATTTAATGTATTTAATGTATTTAATGCAGGGGTGTCCAAAGTCCGGCCCACGCTTAAATTTTAACTGGCCCATGGTCTCATCTTTAAGGACTAATTGACGGACGTATTATTTCTGTAACGACACTATATTTATTTTAAAAAGTCGAAATTTTGTACTGTTTTGAGTACCTCAAAGGATGGCAAACATCGATGACACTTTATTGTTTACCAATGACTAGACTTTCAGTCTTAAAGACCAAACAAGAGGAACAAATTTAGTTGCTTCTGTTTGTTCTGCTGACAATGACGTTAAATTACCAAGTAATCAATCTCTGTTTTTATTTCTGATGGCGTCCCTGCCATGTCCGGTGAGCACAGTTAACTACCAAAACTTGTCTGTAACAAAGTCAGCGAAGAGGCTGGCAAAGATTTTAAACTTCACTGTATCATTCAACAACAAGTTCTTTGTACCAAACACTTAGATGTGATCATCTCGTTAAGCCAGTGATAAAAGCTATAAACACTATTCGCTCTAAAGCCCCGTTACACCGCAAGTTGCAGCAGTTTCTTCTTGACATCCAGGGAGAATACGAAGATGTTGTGTCTCACAATGGTGTAATATGGCTCAGTTGGGGGGACAGCACTTCAACGCTTCTACACACTTAAATAAGAAACGTGTCTATTCATCGTGTAAAATAAGAACAACCAATTCCAGCACTATCTGATCCTGCTTGGCTGGCAGATTTTGGATTTTTAGTTGATGTGACTAAACATTGAAACTTTCTTAACACAAATCTTCAAGGGCGAACAGCAGTGGTAATACAATTATATTCACAAATCAAGGCCTTTGCAAACAAGCTGCACATTTTTCAAAGACAACTGTCTGAAATGCAGCCTAATATTACACATTTCGCACAACTACAGGAAATCATGACAAGTTTTCCAGAAAGAAACTGCAATGAGCAAAGGCAGAGATGAATTTCAGATGTCATATCCTTTCCTAATAAATTTCAAAGACAATTTCAGGGCTTAGAACTATTGAAGAGGAAATCATTTTTTGTCCTCACCTTTCTTGTGGAAACATGGTGTTTCAAAGTGATGCTGAATTTCGCAGCAGATAACAACAGCTTTTTATCATTGCCCTGGATTATGACAGATTCCAAGAAATTCGAACATTTGCTTAGATCAGGGGTCTCCAAACTTTTCTGCTGGAGGGCCGCATTAACTGTCAAACATCAGTTTGTGGGCCGACTACACACAGTTTTGTGTTAAACTGCAGGTAAAAATAGTATCTTTTTGGAGATTAAAAGGTCTTCAGGGGCCGGATGAGAGGGCCTCGCGAGCCGTAGTTTGGAGACCCCTGGCTTAGATAATACTCAGGTTGTTTGGCTTAAACGTGTGTAAGCAGCCATTCTCAGATATGAATTTTAACAAGAATCGTGTGACTACGAGACTAAGAGACTCTCACCTATGTGATATCATACGTATATCAAACTAGTGGCATTGATCCTGACCTCACATATTTACCGCAGTCAAATTATCAGTTTCACTCTTCACATGAAGATTGTGCAATCAAAAAACTTCTCAAAGTATGTCATTTTTGTTTATTATCTTAATCCGGCCCCCGCATATCTTTACTTCATGGAATATGGCCAGCCATGCAAAAATTTTGGACGCCCCTGATTTAGTATAAGGCTGCACTAATATTGTAACACACGTGAAACCATGTTAATTGCCATTAAATAAATTGTAAGCAATCAAATATTTAAGTGGAACTTTTATTTAAAGTTACACGTTTTGATGTGACGTCGCATTTCTTAAACACCCCCCCCCCTCGTCACACATCGTCACAAAAGTGTGAACCCCCTCCCCCCCTAGGTGCGTGACGTCATTTATGGACGGCACCTAATAGGTTGATAATGGATAGGTTACGTTGATACAATAGGTTGATAATGGGAATGTTACCTTGATACAATAGGTTGATAATGGGAATGTTACCTTGATACAATAGGTTGATAATGGGAATGTTACGTTGATACAATAGGTTGATAATGGATAGGTTACGTTGATACAATAGGTTGATAATGGGAATGTTACCTTGATACAATAGATTGATAATGGGAATGTTACCTTGATACAATAGGTTGATAATGGGAATGTTACCTTGATACAATAGGTTGATAATGGATAGGTTACGTTGATACAATAGGTTGATAATGGATAGGTTACGTTGATACAATAGGTTGATAATGGGAATGTTACCTTGATACAATAGGTTGATAATGGATAGGTTACGTTGATACAATAGGTTGATAAGAGAGGTTGTCACTCGCATGGCGAAGAAGACAAGAACGAGAAAGTTGTGTCATACATTCAGCTCACGTTCTAAAACTAGAAACTTTGACATAAAAAGAACACACAAAATAATCTCGATCTCATATTAGAAACACGCGGGATAAACAAGAAACAAGCATATTATTCCTTTGGGTTTTCGTCGTGTTGTTCTTTATTTTCGTCTTTTTATGTGTTCTCTGCGTGATTAGAATTCTTTGTTATCTACCTCTGGAGAAAACAGCGATGGGGAACAATAGGGGAGATAAAGAAACTCATTACCCAACCGTCTGATGCCATCATCAACACTATTGATGCATTCAGTTATCTCCCCTACATTACCCGCGGGGCCCCCCCCCACCAAAACCTAGTCAGTCCTAGTCCAATAGCTGACCTCTAATGGTCAGTTCCATGGCACTACCATTTTATATTGGACTTCCTTCACCCCATAAGAATGAGAATAGGGTGGGGGTGGGTAGGAGTAAACTGCTGCCGTGTCCCAACCAGTCAAAACACTAACATGATGACTAGTGTACAACAACACTAACATGATGACTAGTGTACAACAACACTAACATGATGACTAGTGTACAACAACACTAACATGATGACTAGTGTACAACAACACTAACATGATGACTAGTGTACAACAACACTAACATGATGACTAGTGTACAACAACACTAACATGATGACTAGTGTACAACAACACTAACATGATGACTAGTGTACAACAACACTAACATGATGACTAGTGTACAACAACACTAACATGATGACTAGTGTACAACAACACTAACATGATGACTAGTGTACAACAACACTAACATGATGACTAGTGTACAACAACACTAACATGATGACTAGTGTACAACAACACTAACATGATGACTAGTGTACAACAACACTAACATGATGACTAGTGTACAACAACACTAACATGATGACTAGTGTACAACAACACTAACATGATGACTAGTGTACAACAACACTAACATGATGACTAGTGTACAACAACACTAACATGATGACTAGTGTACAACAACACTAACATGATGACTAGTGTACAACAACACTAACATGATGACTAGTGTACAACAACACTAACATGATGACTAGTGTACAACAACACTAACATGATGACTAGTGTACAACAACACTAACATGATGACTAGTGTACAACAACACTAACATGATGACTAGTGTACAACAACACTAACATGATGACTAGTGTACAACAACACTAACATGATGACTAGTGTACAACAACACTAACATGATGACTAGTGTACAACAACACTAACATGATGACTAGTGTACAACAACACTAACATGATGACTAGTGTACAACAACACTAACATGATGACTAGTGTACAACAACACTAACATGATGACTAGTGTACAACAACACTAACATGATGACTAGTGTACAACAACACTAACATGATGACTAGTGTACAACAACACTAACATGATGACTAGTGTACAACAACACTAACATGATGACTAGTGTACAACAACACTAACATGATGACTAGTGTACAACAACACTAACATGATAATACAAAAATAGTATGTTTTGGTCTCACACGTTTGTATTATTTTAACGACCTATCCAATGACCTTGATGTTGACCTAATCCAACAAATGAAATCATATGAGAGTAGAAGTAATGAAAACGACGCGGTTTGAAGGATTAGCTTAAGGCTGGTAAAATCGGGTCATATTGACATTTGATACATTTCCAGCTCATAAGAATAGTGTGATTTGGAAAACGAGACCAGCAAAGTCAGTCTTGGTGCCTATGGAACGTATCACAGTTGAACCTCTATCAAAATATTTTGTGTTTAAATTTCCTTGTGTATAGAATGGGTGTCTGTAACAGATAAGATGAGAGCTTTGAACGTCATCAAAAGTGAAAGTAAGACATTGATCCACTGCTTGATAATATACCAAAACTTTTAATGGAAAAAAAACTACGTACCACAAGACAAACCTGTGTACCGAATGTCAGCTCTCTAGTAACTAAAGCAAGTTGGTCAATAATGATTTCTAAAAATTCAAACAAGCGTGGGTGGTAAGTGGTGAGTGGTGAGTGGTAAGTGGGAAGTGGTGAGTGGTAAGTGGTGAGTGGTAAGTGGTGAGTGGTGAGTGGTAAGTGGTGAGTGGTGAGTGGTGAGTGGTGAGTGGTGAGTGGTAAGTGGTGAGTGGTGAGTGGTGAGTGGTGAGTGGTAAGTGGTGAGTGGTAAGTGGTCAGTGGTGAGTGGTGAGTGGTGGTGAAAAAGTGACTACCCACCGCCCCCCTTGTCCTCACACATTATTTTATGTTTACAAAAACAATTTGTCCTACCCGTAGTATTGGGGGTATAGTAAGAATTAGGGCTAAAAGTGGTGAGCAAGGTTTAGGTATTGGACAGGCTTAGGGTTAAGGTTAGGGTCAGGGTTAGGGTTAAGGTTAGGGTTAAGGTTAGGGTCAGGGTTAGGCTTAGCGTTAAGGTTAGTGTCAGGGTCAGGGTTAAGGTTAGGGTCAGGGTTAAGGTTAGGGTCAGGGTTAGGGTAAAGGTTAGGGTCAGGGTTATGCCTAAGGTTAAGGTTAGGGTTAAGGTTAGGGTCAGGGTTAAGGTTAGGGTCAAGGTTAAGGTTAGGGTTAGGCCTAGGGTTAAGGTTAGGGTCAGGGTCTACTGTGGTCTACTCTACTGTCTATAGGTAACATTTGTCTGTGGTGTACTCTACTGTTTAGTCTCTGGTAACAAAGCGATCTCTCTACGTCTGAAGTTATTTGCCTGTACAAAATATTGCAGATAATTTACATGTTAAAATCTTGAAATGGGATTAAAAAAATATATATATTTTGTCCTCAATACGAGTTAACATTCGAGAGCGCTAATAGTTAACTTTGAAACCTTTTCTTACAATAAACTCAATAAAACATTATTACATTAACTAGCGTATAAAAAACCCCGTAAAAAAACAAGTTTTTCACTATAAATCCTTTATGTACGAGACGTAACTAAAAGAATGTTCATAATAATACGCAGCGCAAGACCATCCAAAAATACAAAATTGTAGTTGTGTCGTAAAACATGTTTAATATAATGCGCACCGATCAGGAATATGTTTATAAAAAGTGTTGTCAATAAAATACGCACCTTATTGCGCGACAGAAAGGTTGTTCTATATAATACGCACCGCGACACTCTATCTCAAAAAATAACATGATACATAGGAATAAATAAAATAATCTAAAAAATCAATAATTTAATTACGGTACATGCGATCGATCTGAAATTTTGATACATTGTTTTTATCATCGGCACAAAACTGCCTGCAAAATTTCAGCTCGCTAGCTTACGAGGAAGTGGGTTAAAAATCGATCCAAAGTTTTGGCGACGACAATCAAGGAAGCAATCAAGGGTTCAAACAAACGACACCACGAGTTAATATAAATGATTTAATAATTTAATAAAAAACCGTAAAAAAACAAGTTTTTGACTATAAATCCTTTATGTACGAGACGTAACTAAAAGAATGTTCATTATAATACGCAGCGCAAGACCATCCAAAAATACAAAATTGTAGTTGTGTCGTAAAACATGTTTAATATAATGCGCACCGATCAGGAATATGTTTATAAAAAGTGTTGTCAATAAAATACGCACCTTATTGCGCGACAGAAAGGTTGTTCAATATAATACGCACCGCGACACTCTATCTCAAAAAAATAAAGCATGATACATAGGAATAAATAAAATAATCTAAAAAATCAATAATTTAATTACGGTACATGCGATCGATCTGAAATTTTGATACATTGTTTTTATCATCGGTACGAAACTGCCTGCACAATTTCAGCTCGCTAGCTTACGAGGAAGTGGGTTAAAAATTGATCCAAAGTTTTTGGCGACAAGCAAGCAATCAAGGGTTCAAACAAACAACCAGACACCACGAGTTAATATAAGAGATTTAAAAATGACGGAAGTTTTCAAAATAAATACACATCAGATTAAAAAATAACGTAATACAGAGCTTTCATTTATTGTATTTATTTTTATTTGATTCATTTATTATCATTTTGAATAATTTTATGCGGAACGTACGAAAAGAGTTATATTTGGTGCAGTAATTTTTGGTGCGCACTATTGAACAAATCAGCATTACATCCAAGAAGCATTACATCCATTACGGGAATTTTGTATGTTGAGATGTTCACGTGTGTTTACCCCACTGCGATTTAACTGATCATCTTTGTCTTTCAGTTCAGCTGTATGTTATTTAACTGATCATCTTTGTCTTTCAGTTCAGCTGTATGTTATTTAACTGATCATCTTTGTCTTTCAGTTCAGCTGTATGTTATTTAACTGATCATCTTTGTCTTTCAGTTCAGCTGTATGTTATTTAACTGATCATCTTTGTCTTTCAGTTCAGCTGTATGTTATTTAACTGATCATCTTTGTCTTTCAGTTCAGCTGTATGTTATTTAACTGATCATCTTTGTCTTTCAGTTCAGCTGTATGTTATTTAACTGATCATCTTTGTCTTTCAGTTCAGCTGTATGTTATTTAACTGATCATCTTTGTCTTTCAGTTCAGCTGTATGTTATTTAACTGATCATCTTTGTCTTTCAGTTCAGCTGTATGTTATTTAACTGATCATCTTTGTCTTTCAGTTCAGCTGTATGTTATTTAACTGATCATCTTTGTCTTTCAGTTCAGCTGTATGTTATTTAACTGATCATCTTTGTCTTTCAGTTCAGCTGTATGTTATTTAACTGATCATCTTTGTCTTTCAGTTCAGCTGTATGTTATTTAACTGATCATCTTTGTCTTTCAGTTCAGCTGTATGTTATTTAACTGATCATCTTTGTCTTTCAGTTCAGCTGTATGTTATTTAACTGATCATCTTTGTCTTTCAGTTCAGCTGTATGTTATTTAACTGATCATCTTTGTCTTTCAGTTCAGCTGTATGTTATTTAACTGATCATCTTTGTCTTTCAGTTCAGCTGTATGTTATTTAACTGATCATCTTTGTCTTTCAGTTCAGCTGTATGTTATTTAACTGATCATCTTTGTCTTTCAGTTCAGCTGTATGTTATTTAACTGATCATCTTTGTCTTTCAGTTCAGCTGTATGTTATTTAACTGATCATCTTTGTCTTTCAGTTCAGCTGTATGTTATTTAACTGATCATCTTTGTCTTTCAGTTCAGCTGTATGTTATTTAACTGATCATCTTTGTCTTTCAGTTCAGCTGTATGTTATTTAACTGATCATCTTTGTCTTTCAGTTCAGCTGTATGTTATTTAACTGATCATCTTTGTCTTTCAGTTCAGCTGTATGTTATTTAACTGATCATCTTTGTCTTTCAGTTCAGCTGTATGTTATTTAACTGATCATCTTTGTCTTTCAGTTCAGCTGTATGTTATTTAACTGATCATCTTTGTCTTTCAGTTCAGCTGTATGTTATTTAACTGATCATCTTTGTCTTTCAGTTCAGCTGTATGTTATTTAACTGATCATCTTTGTCTTTCAGTTCAGCTGTATGTTATTTAACTGATCATCTTTGTCTTTCAGTTCAGCTGTATGTTATTTAACTGATCATCTTTGTCTTTCAGTTCAGCTGTATGTTATTTAACTGATCATCTTTGTCTTTCAGTTCAGCTGTATGTTATTTAACTGATCATCTTTGTCTTTCAGTTCAGCTGTATGTTATTTAACTGATCATCTTTGTCTTTCAGTTCAGCTGTATGTTATTTAACTGATCATCTTTGTCTTTCAGTTCAGCTGTATGTTATTTAACTGATCATCTTTGTCTTTCAGTTCAGCTGTATGTTATTTAACTGATCATCTTTGTCTTTCAGTTCAGCTGTATGTTATTTAACTGATCATCTTTGTCTTTCAGTTCAGCTGTATGTTATTTAACTGATCATCTTTGTCTTTCAGTTCAGCTGTATGTTATTTAACTGATCATCTTTGTCTTTCAGTTCAGCTGTATGTTATTTAACTGATCATCTTTGTCTTTCAGTTCAGCTGTATGTTATTTAACTGATCATCTTTGTCTTTCAGTTCAGCTGTATGTTATTTAACTGATCATCTTTGTCTTTCAGTTCAGCTGTATGTTATTTAACTGATCATCTTTGTCTTTCAGTTCAGCTGTATGTTATTTAACTGATCATCTTTGTCTTTCAGTTCAGCTGTATGTTATTTAACTGATCATCTTTGTCTTTCAGTTCAGCTGTATGTTATTTAACTGATCATCTTTGTCTTTCAGTTCAGCTGTATGTTATTTAACTGATCATCTTTGTCTTTCAGTTCAGCTGTATGTTATTTAACTGATCATCTTTGTCTTTCAGTTCAGCTGTATGTTATTTAACTGATCATCTTTGTCTTTCAGTTCAGCTGTATGTTATTTAACTGATCATCTTTGTCTTTCAGTTCAGCTGTATGTTATTTAACTGATCATCTTTGTCTTTCAGTTCAGCTGTATGTTATTTAACTGATCATCTTTGTCTTTCAGTTCAGCTGTATGTTATTTAACTGATCATCTTTGTCTTTCAGTTCAGCTGTATGTTATTTAACTGATCATCTTTGTCTTTCAGTTCAGCTGTATGTTATTTAACTGATCATCTTTGTCTTTCAGTTCAGCTGTATGTTATTTAACTGATCATCTTTGTCTTTCAGTTCAGCTGTATGTTATTTAACTGATCATCTTTGTCTTTCAGTTCAGCTGTATGTTATTTAACTGATCATCTTTGTCTTTCAGTTCAGCTGTATGTTATTTAACTGATCATCTTTGTCTTTCAGTTCAGCTGTATGTTATTTAACTGATCATCTTTGTCTTTCAGTTCAGCTGTATGTTATTTAACTGATCATCTTTGTCTTTCAGTTCAGCTGTATGTTATTTAACTGATCATCTTTGTCTTTCAGTTCAGCTGTATGTTATTTAACTGATCATCTTTGTCTTTCAGTTCAGCTGTATGTTATTTAACTGATCATCTTTGTCTTTCAGTTCAGCTGTATGTTATTTAACTGATCATCTTTGTCTTTCAGTTCAGCTGTATGTTATTTAACTGATCATCTTTGTCTTTCAGTTCAGCTGTATGTTATTTAACTGATCATCTTTGTCTTTCAGTTCAGCTGTATGTTATTTAACTGATCATCTTTGTCTTTCAGTTCAGCTGTATGTTATTTAACTGATCATCTTTGTCTTTCAGTTCAGCTGTATGTTATTTAACTGATCATCTTTGTCTTTCAGTTCAGCTGTATGTTATTTAACTGATCATCTTTGTCTTTCAGTTCAGCTGTATGTTATTTAACTGATCATCTTTGTCTTTCAGTTCAGCTGTATGTTATTTAACTGATCATCTTTGTCTTTCAGTTCAGCTGTATGTTATTTAACTGATCATCTTTGTCTTTCAGTTCAGCTGTATGTTATTTAACTGATCATCTTTGTCTTTCAGTTCAGCTGTATGTTATTTAACTGATCATCTTTGTCTTTCAGTTCAGCTGTATGTTATTTAACTGATCATCTTTGTCTTTCAGTTCAGCTGTATGTTATTTAACTGATCATCTTTGTCTTTCAGTTCAGCTGTATGTTATTTAACTGATCATCTTTGTCTTTCAGTTCAGCTGTATGTTATTTAACTGATCATCTTTGTCTTTCAGTTCAGCTGTATGTTATTTAACTGATCATCTTTGTCTTTCAGTTCAGCTGTATGTTATTTAACTGATCATCTTTGTCTTTCAGTTCAGCTGTATGTTATTTAACTGATCATCTTTGTCTTTCAGTTCAGCTGTATGTTATTTAACTGATCATCTTTGTCTTTCAGTTCAGCTGTATGTTATTTAACTGATCATCTTTGTCTTTCAGTTCAGCTGTATGTTATTTAACTGATCATCTTTGTCTTTCAGTTCAGCTGTATGTTATTTAACTGATCATCTTTGTCTTTCAGTTCAGCTGTATGTTATTTAACTGATCATCTTTGTCTTTCAGTTCAGCTGTATGTTATTTAACTGATCATCTTTGTCTTTCAGTTCAGCTGTATGTTATTTAACTGATCATCTTTGTCTTTCAGTTCAGCTGTATGTTATTTAACTGATCATCTTTGTCTTTCAGTTCAGCTGTATGTTATTTAACTGATCATCTTTGTCTTTCAGTTCAGCTGTATGTTATTTAACTGATCATCTTTGTCTTTCAGTTCAGCTGTATGTTATTTAACTGATCATCTTTGTCTTTCAGTTCAGCTGTATGTTATTTAACTGATCATCTTTGTCTTTCAGTTCAGCTGTATGTTATTTAACTGATCATCTTTGTCTTTCAGTTCAGCTGTATGTTATTTAACTGATCATCTTTGTCTTTCAGTTCAGCTGTATGTTATTTAACTGATCATCTTTGTCTTTCAGTTCAGCTGTATGTTATTTAACTGATCATCTTTGTCTTTCAGTTCAGCTGTATGTTATTTAACTGATCATCTTTGTCTTTCAGTTCAGCTGTATGTTATTTAACTGATCATCTTTGTCTTTCAGTTCAGCTGTATGTTATTTAACTGATCATCTTTGTCTTTCAGTTCAGCTGTATGTTATTTAACTGATCATCTTTGTCTTTCAGTTCAGCTGTATGTTATTTAACTGATCATCTTTGTCTTTCAGTTCAGCTGTATGTTATTTAACTGATCATCTTTGTCTTTCAGTTCAGCTGTATGTTATTTAACTGATCATCTTTGTCTTTCAGTTCAGCTGTATGTTATTTAACTGATCATCTTTGTCTTTCAGTTCAGCTGTATGTTATTTAACTGATCATCTTTGTCTTTCAGTTCAGCTGTATGTTATTTAACTGATCATCTTTGTCTTTCAGTTCAGCTGTATGTTATTTAACTGATCATCTTTGTCTTTCAGTTCAGCTGTATGTTATTTAACTGATCATCTTTGTCTTTCAGTTCAGCTGTATGTTATTTAACTGATCATCTTTGTCTTTCAGTTCAGCTGTATGTTATTTAACTGATCATCTTTGTCTTTCAGTTCAGCTGTATGTTATTTAACTGATCATCTTTGTCTTTCAGTTCAGCTGTATGTTATTTAACTGATCATCTTTGTCTTTCAGTTCAGCTGTATGTTATTTAACTGATCATCTTTGTCTTTCAGTTCAGCTGTATGTTATTTAACTGATCATCTTTGTCTTTCAGTTCAGCTGTATGTTATTTAACTGATCATCTTTGTCTTTCAGTTCAGCTGTATGTTATTTAACTGATCATCTTTGTCTTTCAGTTCAGCTGTATGTTATTTAACTGATCATCTTTGTCTTTCAGTTCAGCTGTATGTTATTTAACTGATCATCTTTGTCTTTCAGTTCAGCTGTATGTTATTTAACTGATCATCTTTGTCTTTCAGTTCAGCTGTATGTTATTTAACTGATCATCTTTGTCTTTCAGTTCAGCTGTATGTTATTTAACTGATCATCTTTGTCTTTCAGTTCAGCTGTATGTTATTTAACTGATCATCTTTGTCTTTCAGTTCAGCTGTATGTTATTTAACTGATCATCTTTGTCTTTCAGTTCAGCTGTATGTTATTTAACTGATCATCTTTGTCTTTCAGTTCAGCTGTATGTTATTTAACTGATCATCTTTGTCTTTCAGTTCAGCTGTATGTTATTTAACTGATCATCTTTGTCTTTCAGTTCAGCTGTATGTTATTTAACTGATCATCTTTGTCTTTCAGTTCAGCTGTATGTTATTTAACTGATCATCTTTGTCTTTCAGTTCAGCTGTATGTTATTTAACTGATCATCTTTGTCTTTCAGTTCAGCTGTATGTTATTTAACTGATCATCTTTGTCTTTCAGTTCAGCTGTATGTTATTTAACTGATCATCTTTGTCTTTCAGTTCAGCTGTATGTTATTTAACTGATCATCTTTGTCTTTCAGTTCAGCTGTATGTTATTTAACTGATCATCTTTGTCTTTCAGTTCAGCTGTATGTTATTTAACTGATCATCTTTGTCTTTCAGTTCAGCTGTATGTTATTTAACTGATCATCTTTGTCTTTCAGTTCAGCTGTATGTTATTTAACTGATCATCTTTGTCTTTCAGTTCAGCTGTATGTATTTTTTAATTGACGCCGGGCAATTAGCAACCCATTAAAATGTGTCTCTCGGGGCATGCGCCCCTTTGCCCTCAACTTGTTACCCCACTTACTAAGGTTACGATGGTTGAATTTCCAATAATCATACACAAATGCATGTAGCACAAATAAAAAAAATATATTGTGAGCCTTAAATGTTAACGAAACATTTATTATTTCATATAATTAAAGGGATGTTTTATCTTAACCCCGAAGACTTTATTTTAAAACAAAATCGTCGGGGGATACTTTATTCCGTGACACCGGCAACCTATAATTTACTGGCATAAAGACACCAAGTAGGTGGTCGAGGAAAAGGATGATTTATCAATTGTATGCGGGCAAAACGTAATGAAAATGAGGAACTACCTCTCGCGTTGTTTCTGCATGCTCAAACGACGCGGCCATCAAATTGCAGCTATTCGCCAGGGACAACTAGGAAAAACTGGACGGTGGGTAATGCTGCCCTAGTGCGCACTGGAGAAATGTCATTTTTATGTTGGTCTGTAGAGTGATTTCGTGGGCAGCTGTAAATGAACGCGACACTCTCACTTTTGGAGAGGTGTGGAAATAGGAAAAGGGGGGGGATTGTGAGGGGAAATGTTGCTTGGGCCAGAGAAGTCAAATAAAGTTGTTTAAAAAAAAATAGGCTTGTGGTGGGGAAGTGGGGGAGTATTGTTTTCTAGGTCTGAACTAAATTCGGCTCCGGTGCCAACAGTCGCGATTTGATAACTTCCGCGTAGTTTCGGTCAAAACTGTCTCTCTATGGAACTCTCCTCTAATACGTCTCTAACACTTCTCTAATACGTCTCTAACACTTCTCTAATACGTCTCTAACACTTCTCTAATACGTCTCTAACACTTCTCTAATACGTCTCTAATACGTCTCTAATACGTCTCTAACACTTCTCTAATACGTCTCTAATACGTCTCTAATACGTCTCTAACACTTCTCTAATACGTCTCTAACACTTCTCTAATACGTCTCTAATACGTCTCTAATACGTCTCTAACACTTCTCTAATACGTCTCTAATACGTCTCTAATACGTCTCTAACACTTCTCTAATACGTCTCTAACACTTCTCTAATACGTCTCTAATACGTCTCTAACACTTCTCTAATACGTCTCTAACACTTCTCTAATACGTCTCTAATACGTCTCTAATACGTCTCTAACACTTCTCTAACACTTCTCTAATACTTCTCTTTGCTGAAAGGAGCACGGAAACATTCGGTCCAATATTTACACAATTTATTACTACAATTAGACGTAGGAAAAGATAACTTTTTTATTTTTGAAAGAGAAAAAAAAGCAGCAATAAACTATATATTTCCATGTTACTAGACGATTATTTAATCGCACGCAAATAATTATACACTGAAGCTGTATTTATTCGTAAGTAACGTAACTATTTCAAATGTTGTCCAGGACGCCTGTTTTCATTGGCTAGAGTTTCTCTTGAGTATCCGCGGGTTCATCACTGGGACGCCTAAAAATATGACAGGACGCAAAAGATGTTAGGACGCACAAGATGTTAGGACGCACAGGATGTTAGGACGCACAGGATGTTAGGACGCACAAGATGTTAGGACGCACAAGATGTTAGGACGCACAAGATGTTAGGACGCACAAGATATTAGGACGCACAAGATATTAGGACGCACAAGATATTAGGACGCACAAGATGTTAGGACGCACAAGATGTTAGGACGCACAAGATGTTAGGACGCACAAGATGTTAGGACGCACAAGATGTTAGGTCGCACAAGATATTACGACGCACAAGATGTTAGGACGCACAAGATGTTAGGACGCACAAGATGTTAGGACGCACAAGATGTTAGGACGCACAAGATGTTAGGACGCACAAGATATTAGGACGCACAAGATATTAGGACGCACAAGATATTAGGACGCACAAGATGTTAGGACGCACAAGATGTTAGGACGCACAAGATGTTAGGACGCACAAGATGTTAGGACGCACAAGATGTTAGGACGCACAAGATGTTAGGACGCACAAGATGTTAGGACGCACAAGATGTTAGGACGCACAAGATGTTAGGACGCACAAGATGTTACGACGCACAAGATGTTAGGACGCACAAGATATTAGGACGCACAAGATGTTAGGACGCACAAGATGTTAGGACGCACAAGATGTTAGGACGCACAAGATGTTAGGACACACAAGATGTTAGGACGCACAAGATGTTAGGATGCACAAGATGTTACGACGCACAAGATGTTAGGACGCACAAGATGTTACGACGCACAAGATGTTAGGACGCACAAGATGTTAGGACGCACAAGATGTTAGGACGCACAAGATGTTAGGACGCACAAGATGTTAGGACGCACAAGATGTTAGGACGCACAAGATGTTAGGACGCACAAGATGTTAGGACGCACAAGATGTTAGGACGCACAAGATGTTAGGACGCACAAGATGTTAGGACGCACAAGATGTTAGGACGCACAAGATGTTAGGACGCACAAGATGTTACGACGCACAAGATGTTAGGACGCACAAGATGTTAGGACGCACAAGATGTTAGGACGCACAAGATGTTAGGACGCACAAGATGTTAGGACGCACAAGATGTTAGGACGCACAAGATGTTAGGACGCACAAGATGTTAGGACGCACAAGATGTAAGGACGCACAAGATGTTAGGACGCACAAGATGTTAGGACGCACAAGATGTTAGGACGCACAAGATGTTACGACGCACAAGATGTTAGGACGCACAAGATGTTAGGACGCACAAGATGTTAGGACGCAAAAGATGTTAGGACGCAAAGATGTTAGGACGCACAAGATGTTAGGACGCACAAGATGTTAGGACGCACAAGATGTTAGGACGCACAAGATGTTAGGACGCACAAGATGTTAGGACGCACAAGATGTTAGGACGCACAAGATGTTAGGACGCACAAGATGTTAGGACGCACAAGATGTTAGGACGCACAAGATGTTAGGACGCACAAGATGTTAGGACGCACAAGATGTTAGGACGCACAAGATGTTAGGACGCAAAAGATGTTAGGACGCACACGATGTTAGGACGCACAAGATGTTAGGACGCACAAGATGTTAGGACGCACAAGATGTTACGACGCACAAGATGTTAGGACGCATAAGATGTTAGGACGCAAAAGATGTTAGGACGCACAAGATGTTAGGACGCACAAGATGTTAGGACGCACAAGAAGTTAACAATCTAACGAAGAAAACCGCCTCTTATCAGATCAGGGGCGTGATTTTTGGTGCCCCCAATCCCACCCCTCCTCCGACACCATGCCATTTTTGCGCCCCCCCCTCTTCCGGTGTTTTTTGAACCATCCATGTTCCATTCAGCTTCTGGAGACTCTCTGCAACCACATAGATTAAAGATCGCTGCTTCCATCCATTTTTACCATTCACACCCTAATAGCCACTCCGTATTGCCTACTCTATATTTTAGTGGCCACATATACTATTCACAGTAGTTAAAAGTCTTTTTTGTTTGTTTGACTACATTTTAAAAAAGCGTCTATCTCGAATGTTATTTTTTCTCCGATGGAGATGATCAATTTTCTTGTTAAAAAATGTGTACAATTATATTTGTTTTTGTTTTTTTAAGTCAGCTGTTAGTGTTTTAATTACGGCGGAAAGAAACCGAGGGAAAGTGGAAAAAATGGAGCAACACATTTGAATACTTTAAAAAATCAACAACCTCATTTCACACCCCCTCACCTATTGCCAGCCATTGTGTTGTCACACGGAGATGCATTATGTAGGCGACTGTCTATTGCTAGACGGTAATTGTGTCTACCAAATAAGTGGCTCTCAAAATGGTGGTCTGGGCTCGAGCCCTGCTGCACAAGCTGAGAATCACAAGACTAGACTTGAAGAACTAGCAAAATATCCACCAATAATTAGCAAGTATTTACTTGTTGCAGTAGTACAAACTGCAAAGTTAATACATTTCAACCACTCTAGTCAGACTTTTAAAGTTTGTGAAGCACTGTCTAACTAGCGGGATGCCTAAAATAAGGGGTGTGGTATAATAGGGTAGACCTCTGTTACAATATTGATTGGAATAGTGACAGTTTGGACAAATGTGTGTCTGTGCTTTAACACTATTCTAGAATTTCGTGAATTAGTTCGTAATATTCAGACATACATTCTAGCGTATTCTCTTTGAAAAATGTAAAATATAGCTGACCTATTTACAATCTAGCTGACCAAACTAAAATCTTGATGGCCAATATACAATCTTATCTAAACTTTTCTTTAGCCCAAGCTTATCTTCCCCCACTTCTGCCTTATCTGAACTTTTAGTGACGTACACTCTGTGTTATTTCGCAAACATTTGGAAGCTTGCAACAATTCCGATGTGATTTCAATTGGTAGCATTTAATTACACAAGCCGCCTCTTAACCAACAATGTTGCCGCCAGGGATGCTAAACAATACAACTTATATGTCTGTGAATGCATAGTAAATGACTATAACAGAACACTCAAAACAATATAACATGTATGTCTGGGAACAAACACATAGTTACGTGACTATATCAGAACACTGAAAAGAATACACTATTTATGTCTGGGAACAAACACACAGTCACGTGACTATATCAGAACACTGAAAACAATACACTATGTATGTCTAGGAACAAACACATAGTCACGTGATTATATCAGAACACTGAAACGCATTCTGGAATTATAGAGCTCCAAGGGAGATACGACTCTGAAGTGGTTTTGGGGGTGGGTGGGTGGTGGGGGAGAAACAAAGGGGGAAAGAATCAAAAGATAAAAACTCCAACTGTCTCTCAGCTCACATTGTGTCGGTAACCTCCCTTGTCCTAACTGTCTAGCTGGACACCATAAGTTGACCCCTCTGCCATGATTCGATCTTGTTCAGGACGTCTGGACATGGCGCAGCTTGACTGCCTCGTCACTTCCGGGAGATTTCATCGCTTTTTTGTGTGGAAAAAACCTGATCGGTGGACAAATTAACGGCCACTGGGCAATTCGAGATATTGATTCGGTTAGAATCTTCCTGGCTATTTGTTGTATTGGCCAGATTTTTACACATCTTGTTTAATGTTTAATTTCCTATTCGGGTGTTCTTAAAACGTCTCCATGTAGACTAGTTGTCATTAACGTCGTCATGTAGACTAGTTGTCATTAACGTCTTCATGTAGACTAGTTGTCATTAACGTCTGATTGGTCGAACTGTGACGTGTTACATACAAGGGCTAAAATGTGATTGACTGAGCACTTTTAGGCATAACTCTAATTAGCAACACTTTGTTGGCACAACGTTTGTTCAAATAAAATTGCAATGACAGCTAGTCTGATAGAAGGGACTGGTTTTTAAAAAAATATACACCATTTGTAATGCTTATATTTGTTAATAAATTCAACATCCTATAATGAACTATAACATTTTTTCAAAAAGATTCACCATTATTTATCTTAAAACAGTTGTTCGTTAAATTGTTTTAAATTCGAAGAATTAACAAAATGAAATCTAACTTACTAATTACCCTTCTGTGCAATCACATCTGTGCGAGATGTAACATTTGTAAAATGTCCGCGGGTCTGCTTATCGGTGTGCGTCCCATAGTATAATAATCTTTACATATTTAGAAATTTGAGAACCGCCGCCCAGCATCCAAGTCAATATGACGTCACGGCAACCACTACAGGAAATGAGTCTGGCGACACTTTTTCAGGCGACGTTTCTAATTTCAGTAATTTGGTGACGGGCCAAGCGAATGGAATATGACGCAGGGACACCAAACAATTCAATCTTTATCCACCACCAAATCATCCAGCCTCCGGTGACCCACCAAATTTGATTCCATAGACCAGTGGTCAAAAGACGGTCCGCCTCTGACACTGTGTGTGCTTGGAAGGAATGACAAAAGATGGTGATTTGAAGGCATCTTTCTCCCATTTCCAACATGTGACGTATTTAGCTAACAACACACGTGATCTGCTGGTACGTCCTACAGAAACAAAGTAGAACTGGCGTGATCTGCAGGTAGAGTCTTACAGAAACATAGTAGAACTGACGTTATCTACTGGTACGTCTTACAGAAACATAGGAGAACTGACGTGATCTGCTGGTACGCGATACAGAAACATAGTAGAACTGACGTATCTGCTGGCACGGCTTACAGAAACATCTCAGAGCTGACGTGATCTGCTGGTACTGTTAACAGAAACAACGCAGAACTGTGTGTGGGAGTGTTTTATTCTGTTGTGAGGTTTAACAGAGACCAGACCTTCCTCCCTCCTTACCTCCGGCCCCTCTTAACCTCTTATGACCCGGATGTTAAACAGCCCCCACCCAGTTTGTCACCATCACACCGAAGGAACCGAATCCCGTGTGGGTCGTCATTAGCATAGATCTTCATTAGTGGCTTAACTGGCTGTCCGAGTCCCCCACCTCCCGCTCGTCATGGGCCTCAGTGATTAGCAGACTCTCCAACTGATGACTCCCAGGTGTCTTGGAGTCACGGAGTAGAAACACTTAATCCTCGTTATCATTGTTCGTTGTAACAATGTGTTGCATGTTCTATTTGGGTCATTAGGAACAAATAGATAATACATTGTAATTCTTAGGATCATGATTCTGTTTAACATCTTAAACTTTAAAAAAAAAGAAGATAAGTTTTGTTACAAAATTTCTTTCTTTCTCTCTTTCTTTCTCTCTTTCTTTCTTTCCTTCTTTCTTTCTTTTTTCCTTCTTTCTTTCTTTTTTCCTTCTTTCTTTCTTTTTTCTTTCTTTTTTCTTTCTTTCTTTCTTTCTTTCTTTCTTTCTTTCTTTCTTTCTTTCTTTCTTTCTTTCTTTCTCTCTTTCTCTCTTTCTCACTGTCTTTCTTTCTTTCTTTCTTTCTTTCTTTCTTTCTTTCTTTCTTTCTTTCTTTCTTTCTTTCTTATTTTCTCTCCCCCCCACCCTGTTTTAGAACGTTTTTTCCCCTACAATCTCTGGCCCGTGAAGTTACTTCCTGTCCCGAGATTCGATAGGATTGGTCAATAATGGACATTTGGTTTGCGCTGGCCAATACCACCGACTCTCTAACCACCGAATGGTCATCAGCTACACTTACCCGTGCAATAAACTTGTGACTAAACATCTTGACCTTTGACTTACCCCAGCACAAGGCCATTTCAATCAACTCTTCAGGGTGTGGGAGGATGGTGGTGGGCGTGTGTCCGGTTCAATTGAAGACGTCTGGAGTTTTTCAATTTTTACCATGCAATAAAAAAGCAAAAAAACCTTTCAATAGATATCACGTAGTTGACATAATAAAGACATTTCATTGTGGGCAGTCTTCTCAATGCAATTAAACGATGTATTGTGGTAGGACTTAGGGGAGTCAGTCACGATAGTAGGAAGGAAGCACATTTTATCTCAGGAACCTGTAAGACTCTCGCATCAATTACGTAGTTAGCGTGGCAGAAAGAACGGATGTCAATTATATTGTTAGTGTGATAGATAGATAGACAGATGGACAGATAGATAGGCTGCCTTACTAGACATTTAAAGGTCTGGAGCAGATTTATTAAGAATTGCATGCGTTTATGAAATGAATCTCGTTACTGGGACATCAAGTATTTGATAATTTATTAGTCCATTATTCAATGTTGTTGGGCATGTTTTTCATATACCTTTATAAATACCGGGTTTATTATGTCTATTAAATTATTTTTCATTAAAACATTTAACAAAGTTTTGTAACGCATCGTTTAACATATCATTCCACATGTGTTCAACCCGATACCAGCGGTATGCTCAGCTCTTTGGGCACAGGGTAAGAAAATGAGAGTAGCGGACACGTGGGCCATGATTCTCTACATTAGTGGGGCCATGGGCCATTTTTGTCTCCATTAGTGGGGCCATGATTGTCTCCATTAGTGGGACCACAGCCATGATTGTCTCCATTAGTGGGGCCATGATTGTCTCCATTAGTGGGGCCATGGCCATGATTGTCTCCATTAGTGGGGCCATGGGCCATGATGTCAATATCCCATTAACTCTCCCTCTGTTTAAGATATGGAACATGATCATTGTTGGGATGTTGTATTGAGCTACTCCCTTCTCTCTACTCGACCCTTCTCTCAATCTCTCTCCGTCACTTTTTTTCTTTCCATGTTACTGACATTGTCATATAAAAAATATGTATTTTTCATTCTTTCCATTATTCTCTCTTTCGCCTTCCGTCTCCCTCGCCTCATATCTCTACCTTTGTTGCTACATATTTGTTTAATTATTATTTTCTATTTTAATTTCCTTTTAATTCTCTCTAGCCCTATGTTTTATTCTTTTCTTTGCTTTGTCTCTTCAAGTCTCCCTTTCTCCTTCTCTTTTAAATTTAGTTCATTATTTACATACAATATTGACGCTACTCTATTAAATCTCGAACAACACTTCTACTCGTGAATGTTCATTCTCTTTTGGGTCGAGCCGCTAGGCTCTTAAGACCCGGTTCATTTTATCGCAAGCGAGCCTCATCAAGCGGGCATCGCCGTAGAGGTAACCCTCTGCAGGTACCGTTACTTCATCTTCCAAATCCCCGCACAGCCCGGGGCACTCTTCGAGTACGTGGGCCACCGTCTCTTCTGGTAGGCCACACAGCCGACAGGCCAGTTCCCTTCTGGTGTTAAACTTGTACAGGTAGCTTCGTGTGGGACAATGCTCAGTTCTCATTCTAGTTATGAGCGTCTGATTGCTACGTCCAATTTTCCACCAGGAATCGCTTTTGCTCGGTCGCGGCATGTACTGGAATACTTTTCTGGCCGTGCTTCCAGAAGCCCAGCCCTGAAGCCATTTCTCTCGGAAATGGTCCTTAAGCCACGATCTGACCCCCAGCTGGGTCATCGGGCGATCGGGTTGGGGCTGAGCTGAACCTTCTCTCGCTAACTCATCGACCCTGTCTGAATGAGGCTCGCCACTGTGCCCAGTTATGTACTGAAGGACTACCTTTCCGCCTCGTGCTAGGATTTCACCTACTGTTTCCAAAATGACACTGACCGTTTTCGTCTCCAGAGAGGATCGACCCACGGTCTCGAGCGAAAACCGTGAGTCGGTGAAAACTACGACGGTCGGGAAAACCTTTCTTCTTGCTAGACGTCGGCGCACTTCCTTCAAACCCTTGCAAATCGCCTCCAGTTCGGCGTCGTGACTACTGTATGCGGATCCGCACGGCCCTGACAGTTCGATACTGTCAGGTCCAGGTTGAGGGTATTGAATTAGCGCTCCGTATCCACTTCTGCCATCCTTGAAACGCGAGCCGTCCGTAAAGACTTTTACCACACTATCGCCATAAGCTTCGATTGTCTTCAGAGTCTCGTCTCGCTGGAGCTCGACGGGACTGGCTTTCGTCACCGCTGTATTTGCCAGTGTCAAACGTAGTTCAGGCAAGTCTGAGCTTTCATGTGGTCCTCGAGCAGGGACCAGTCGCATGCGTTCCCTGTGCTTGGGTATGGGGACTGAGTCTTCTAGTTCGTAGACCGTATCCATGAAGGATGGTCTTTTCAGTCGGGTCCTCTTTACCCATCGGTCTTGTAATTGAAAGCAGGGTTCGTCATGCTCCAACCTACGGTATCGTTCCACCGTAGTCATGATTGCCTTTTCTCGCCTTATCGCCAGGGGTTCTACGTTAGACATAATTTCTACAGCGGCTGTGGGTGTCGTACGCAACGCCCCGCATACAAACCGTAGAGCTTGGTTTTGTATGCGGTCCAGACCCTCTAGAGCCGTACGGCTCGCAAAAGCCTGGACCGGGAGGCTGTAATCAATAGCACCCCTCACACTACCGAGATAGAGAGCTCTCAGTAGTCTTGCATCCGCACCCCAACTAGTGCTAGCCAGTTTCTTCACCAGGGACAGTTTAGCTGTGGCTTTGGCACACAATTCACGCACATGGTTATGTAGCTGGACCTTCTGGTCCAGTTTGATTCCCAAGTACGTTGGTGTCCGATCCCAATTCAATCTTTTCCCACATATCTGAAGCACCACCTCATGCTTCAGTGCATTCCGTCCATTTGTGAAAATGGAATGGACCGTTTTCTCCGTATTGACTACTAGGCGCCAACGGTTGGCGTAGTCTTCGATTCGATTCAGATCTTCCTGCAGCCTGTTCTGCAGGGTTGCAACGTCCTTTCCGGAACTCCATATAGCCAGATCGTCAGCAAACATGGCATTCTGTGACCCCAGAATACCTTGTAGGTCGTGGACGTAGGCTAAGAACAATGTACAACTAAGGGCGGACCCCTGTGGAAGTCCGTCCTCCAGGCGATCTTCGTTGGATAATGACTCCCCCACTCGGGTCTTGATCGTTCTGTCCGTAAGGAACGATTTTATCCAACTGTACATGTTCGCAGTAACACCTAACTGCTGCAACTTATAAAGTAGCCCTCCACGCCACACCTTGTCGTATGCCTGCTTTAGATCGAAGAACACCGCAACGGTGTGATTCCTCGACTGGAGTTCATTCGTGATTGTCTGAATTAGTCGGAGAGCCTGGTCCATCGGTTGGCGTCCCTTTCGGAACCCACCCTGAGTCATTGGAATGCATTTGGACTGTTCGAGGAACCAGTAGAGTCGTGCGTTCACTAACCGTTCAGCTACCTTCCCCACACACGACGTGAGGGAAATTGGCCGGTAACTGGACGGGTGTTCGCCTGGTTTCCCCTCTTTGGGAATTGGGGTTATTGTGGCCTTTTTCCACAGCTTCGGCAGCGTGCCTGTTGTCCAAGTTCTATTTATGAAACCCAGCAGTTTCATTCGGCCTGTCTTGCCCAGATGTTTGAGCATTTCATTGTGAACTTTATCTGGTCCTGGTGCTTTGCCAGCCTGGCACTTGTTGAGTGCGGTTTGCAACTCTGTCATTGTGAAGGGGGCCGCGAAAACCTCTAGTTGAGGGCCCTTACTTTGTCTCCTTGAGCCCTCTTTGCGCATTCGGTCGATTGTTCGGCTAAAATCAGATCTGGCGCCTTTTTTGTTAACCTGGGCAAAGTGTTTGTTTAGCGCTCGTGCGCGCTTAACTTTACTAGCCCTTTGGCCCTTTGGTGTCGTCAAAGGGTTGGAATTCTTTGTCTTCCCTGCGCCAGATAATGCATCCAAGAGCCGCCAAACTTTTCTTCCGTCTACGAGGTCGAGTTTTTCGCACGTATTTACCCATTTCGCCTTCTTCGCTTTGTCGACAGCGGCCCGGACTTCAGCCGTCAGTCTGTTGTATGCCCTACGAGCTTTGGGCGTCTTCAGCCTGGCTGCCTTTTTCCGTGCTTTTGCTCTTTGTTTCACCAATTCTGCCAGACTCTTGTCCCAGTAAGGTCTGAACTTCTGTTTCCCGTTCGTCCTTGGGATCGTTCGCCTCGCAACCCCAAGGATTGTGTCAATAAACTGCCTGTAGGTGGCATCCATGTTGTCTCCTGCAACATCCAGCAGAGCGAGCTTGGTCTCGCTCTCGGCCTCGTACTTTCACCAATCGGCCTTACGGAACTGCCAATGCCTTCTTTCAAATCGAGGTTTGCCTGCACCAAGTCCAAATTCAATCAGGATTGGTAAGTGATCACTACCTACTTCCTTTAATACTTCCAGTCTATGCTTCGACTCTAGGTCAGCGGAAATAAGCGTTAGATCTGGGCGGGACTCCGTGCTGTGCCCCGTGTGCAGTAGTGTCGGTTCACTGTCTGCATTCTGTAGCCTGATGAGATTCGTATTAATACAGACATCCTCGATGTAGCGGCCTGACGCGTTCCGTTCAGCATAGCCACAGTCAGGAGACTGTGCATTAAAGTCTCCTGCTATTATCGTTTTGCCAAAAATGACATCTTCCCCAACTGGAAGTGCGATAGGGTTTCTGGGCGTATTATAGACGTTCGTGATTGTAAAGCCAACGTCGCCTTTGAAAACTCTCACGGTGAGAGTATCAGTGTTGCTGTAACACTTAACTTCGAGCAGCTCCATCGTTAAATCATTCCGGACCGCTGTGGCAAGACCTCGACATCGCCGGTCACACTTGCAATGGTATAGCGAGTAACCAGTGATATGGAACGGCTTCCCCTTGAGGAGCGTTTCTTGGAACAGTGCCACATCCACTTTCCGTTCGTGGAGTATTTTGGTTACTTCGTGTGCCTTTTGCCTTATGCCACAGACATTCAACTGTAAAACTACCAGGGCTTGTTCAGGATGGCCCTTCGCACCCATACAAGGACGGCCAGTCACCGATTGACCGCTTGGACATGGCCTGTCGTTCGTCACCATGCCTCTAAGAGGGGGGGTAGCCAACCGACCCGACGTACCACCATCCGCCGAGAAGGGGTTTAGAAGGTCCATTCCGGGACCTGCTTTTTTCGATATATGAACCATAGAATAGAGAGGGGGTAGGCAGAAATCTTCAACCCATTGAGGACGGTCCGAGTGCGTTCCGTCCCTTGCCCAGAGGGTCTTCCTGTCTTCGGCGTTCCTAGCCGGGCATTGTTGGGTATGGGTCTGCTCCCACACCCAGCACCGGGCCTCTCGGTGAGGCCATGCCCCATCCCCCAGTTGTCCGGGGGGTTCCAGTGCGTATGCTTGGCGATTTCGCCGGGGTTAGTCAGTTTCAGGTCGCAGCCACTTCCGCAACCCTACTTATCTCCCGGGCCCCGTAAAGGCCAACCCCTTCCGAGAGACACTTCTACTAAAATACCCGACTCACTTTGCAATATATTTTTTATCATCTCAAAAATTGCTGGTTTTAAATTGCAATAGCCGTCTCTTTTCACGTGAGAAACAAACCGATGCTGTTACCGTGCGAGTAGGATAAACAAGCGTCGATACCACTATTTTTCAGATCAAATGACCCGATACCTTTTGTACGTGAACTGATGGGATCAATCAACATCTACTCCATGTATGGAGATTTCCCTGGATTCGATACCGAAGTCTCGTATTTGCTCACTTTCAGTATCGCAGACATCTTGACGAACATTTTCCTCCTAATTATTTGCTTTAAAGTTTTTCGTCAACCCTAAGTGTAACCCAGAGTTTCATTCATAAGATGGTGTTGGGCTAAAAAAATTATTTCAGCATTAGTCAGGAAAAGCTGTAGATTAAATCAATTAATCACGAGCCAAATTCGCCGGTTTCAAAGTAGTTCCTAACTTTATTTGTGTATTTGATTAGCAGGGCGTGCTATGATTTCAAGCACATTGCCGCCATCTTGGTTTTCGTTTATCTCGATCATAGCTTATCTCGACGCTTTTTGGCTACCCCCATGGCCAGCGACATAACCGCGTACCGCTATATTATATGTATTTTCTTAGTGTAAATAGTATAGCCAGGGGCGTGTCTTGTCCCAACACCGAATACGCCCCTGCCGCTGTGTCACTGGGATTACTGAGTTACTGAGTGGTCTGGTTTTAAAATGTAGACGTTAACATCAAAATAATCTTAGAGCACAATCAAACCAGATCATGTCTGTTACCCTCTTCTTTACAACACAATCACAATCAAACCAAATCATGTCTGTCACCCTGTTCTTTACAACACAATCACAATCAAACCAAATCATGTCTGTCACCCTCTTCTTTACAACACAATCACAATCAAACCAAATCATGTCTGTCACCCTCTTCTTTACAACACAATCACAATCAAACCAAATCATGTCTGTCACCCTCTTCTTTACAACACAATCACAATCAAACCAAATCTTGTCTGTCACCCTCTTCTTTACAACACAATCACAATCAAACCAAATCATGTCTGTCACCCTGTTCTTTACAACACAATCACAATCAAACCAAATCATGTCCTCCACACTCTTCTTTACAACACAATCACAATCAAACCAAATCATGTCTGTCACACTCTTCTTTACAACACAATCACAATCAAACCAAATCATGTCTGTCACACTCTTCTTTACAACACAATCACAATCAAACCAAATCATGTCTGTCACCCTCTTCTTACCAACACAATCAAAATCAAACCAAATCATGTCTGTCACCCTCTTCTTTACAACACAATCACAATCAAACCAAATCATGTCTTTCACACTCTTCTTTACAACACAATCACAATCAAACCAAATCATGTCTGTCACCCTGTTCTTTACAACACAATCACAATCAAACCAAATCATGTCCTCCACACTCTTCTTTACAACACAATCACAATCAAACCAAATCATGTCTGTCACACTCTTCTTTACAACACAATCACAATCAAACCAAATCATGTCTGTCACACTCTTTTTTACAACACAATCACAATCAAACCAAATCATGTCTGTCACCCTCTTCTTACCAACACAATCAAAATCAAACCAAATCATGTCTGTCACCCTTTTCTTTACAACACAATCACAATCAAACCAAATCATGTCTGTCACCCTGTTCTTAACAACACAATCACAATCAAACCAAATCATGTCTGTCACACTCTTCTTTACAACACAATCACAATCAAACCAAATCATGTCTGTCACACTCTTCTTTACAACACAATCATAATCAAACCAAATCATGTCTGTCACACTCTTCTTTACAACACAATCACAATCAAACCAAATCATGTCTGTCACCCTCTTCTTAACAACACAATCACAATCAAACCAAATCATGTCTGTCACCCTCTTCTTTACAACACAATCACAATCAAACCAAATCATGTATGTCACCCTCTTCTTTACAACACAATCACAATCAAACCAAATCATGTCTGTCACCCTCTTCTTTACAACACAATCACAATCAAACCAAATCATGTCTGTCACCCTCTTCTTTACAACACAATCACAATCAAACCAAATCATGTATGTCACCCTGTTCTTTACAACACAATCACAATCAAACCAAATCATGTCTGTCACACTCTTCTTTACAACACAATCACAATCAAACTAAATCATGTCTGTCACCCTGTTCTTTACAACACAATCACAATCAAACCAAATCATGTCTGTCACCCTGTTCTTTACAACACAATCACAATCAAACCAAATCATGTCTGTCACACTCTTCTTTACAACACAATCACAATCAAACCAAATCATGTCTGTCACCCTCTTCTTTACAACACAATCACAATCAAACCAAATCATATCTGTCACCCTGTTCTTTACAACACAATCACAATCAAACCAAATCATGTCTGTCACCCTCTTCTTTACAACACAATCACAATCAAACCAAATCATGTCTGTCACCCTCTTCTTTACAACACAATCACAATCAAACCAAATCATATCTGTCACACTCTTCTTTACAACACAATCACAATCAAACCAAATCATGTCTGTCACCCTCTTCTTTACAACACAATCACAATCAAACCAAATCATGTCTGTCACCCTCTTCTTTACAACACAATCACAATCAAACCAAATCATGTCTGTCACCCTCTTCTTTACAACACAATCACAATCAAACCAAATCATGTCTGTCACCCTGTTCTTTACAACACAATAACAATCAAACCAAATCATGTCTGTCACCCTGTTCTTTACAACACAATCACAATCAAACCAAATCATGTCTGTCACCCTCCTCGTTACAACACAATCACCATCAAACCAATCATGTCTTCACCCTCTTCTTTACAACACAATCACAATCAAACCAAATCATGTCTGTCACCCTGTTCTTTACAACACAATCACAATCAAACCAAATCATGTCTGTCACCCTGTTCTTTACAACACAATCACAATCAAACCAAATCATGTCTGTCACACTCTTCTTTACAACACAATCACAATCAAACCAAATCACGTCTGTCACACTCTTCTTTACAACACAATCACAATCAAACCAAATCATGTCTGTCACCCTCTTCTTTACAACACAATCACAATCAAACCAAATCATGTCTGTCACCCTCTTCTTTACAACACAATCGCAATCAAACCAAATCATGTCTGTCACCCTGTTCTTTACATCACAATCACAATCAAACCAAATCATGTCCTCCACACTCTTCTTTACAACACAATCACAATCAAACCAAATCATGTCTGTCACACTCTTCTTTACAACACAATCACAATCAAACCAAATCATGTCTGTCACACTCTTCTTTACAACACAATCACAATCAAACCAAATCATGTCTGTCACCCTCTTCTTACCAACACAATCAAAATCAAACCAAATCATGTCTGTCACCCTCTTCTTTACAACACAATCACAATCAAACCAAATCATGTCTTTCACACTCTTCTTTACAACACAATCACAATCAAACCAAATCATGTCTGTCACCCTGTTCTTTACAACACAATCACAATCAAACCAAATCATGTCCTCCACACTCTTCTTTACAACACAATCACAATCAAACCAAATCATGTCTGTCACACTCTTCTTTACAACACAATCACAATCAAACCAAATCATGTCTGTCACACTCTTCTTTACAACACAATCACAATCAAACCAAATCATGTCTGTCACCCTCTTCTTACCAACACAATCAAAATCAAACCAAATCATGTCTGTCACCCTCTTCTTTACAACACAATCACAATCAAACCAAATCATGTCTGTCACCCTGTTCTTTACAACACAATCACAATCAAACCAAATCATGTCTGTCACACTCTTCTTTACAACACAATCACAATCAAACCAAATCATGTCTGTCACACTCTTCTTTACAACACAATCATAATCAAACCAAATCATGTCTGTCACACTCTTCTTTACAACACAATCACAATCAAACCAAATCATGTCTGTCACCCTCTTCTTAACAACACAATCACAATCAAACCAAATCATGTCTGTCACCCTCTTCTTTACAACACAATCACAATCAAACCAAATCATGTATGTCACCCTCTTCTTTACAACACAATCACAATCAAACCAAATCATGTCTGTCACCCTCTTCTTTACAACACAATCACAATCAAACCAAATCATGTCTGTCACCCTCTTCTTTACAACACAATCACAATCAAACCAAATCATGTATGTCACCCTGTTCTTTACAACACAATCACAATCAAACCAAATCATGTCTGTCACACTCTTCTTTACAACACAATCACAATCAAACTAAATCATGTCTGTCACCCTGTTCTTTACAACACAATCACAATCAAACCAAATCATGTCTGTCACCCTGTTCTTTACAACACAATCACAATCAAACCAAATCATGTCTGTCACACTCTTCTTTACAACACAATCACAATCAAACCAAATCATGTCTGTCGCCCTGTTCTTTACAACACAATCACAATCAAACCAAATCATGTCTGTCACACTCTTCTTTACAACACAATCACAATCAAACCAAATCATGTCTGTCACACTCTTCTTTACAACACAATCACAATCAAACCAAATCATGTCTGTCACCCTCTTATTTACAACACAATCACAATCAAACCAAATCATATCTGTCACCCTGTTCTTTACAACACAATCACAATCAAACCAAATCATGTCTGTCACCCTCTTCTTTACAACACAATCACAATCAAACCAAATCATGTCTGTCACCCTCTTCTTTACAACACAATCACAATCAAACCAAATCATGTCTGTCACACTCTTCTTTACAACACAATCACAATCAAACCAAATCATGTCTGTCACCCTCTTCTTTACAACACAATCACAATCAAACCAAATCATGTCTGTCACCCTCTTCTTTACAACACAATCACAATCAAACCAAATCATGTCTGTCACCCTCTTCTTTACAACACAATCACAATCAAACCAAATCATGTCTGTCACCCTGTTCTTTACAACACAATAACAATCAAGCCAAATCATGTCTGTCACCCTGTTCTTTACAACACAATCACAATCAAACCAAATCATGTCTGTCACCCTCCTCGTTACAACACAATCACCATCAAACCAATCATGTCTTCACCCTCTTCTTTACAACACAATCACAATCAAACCAAATCATGTCTGTCACCCTGTTCTTTACAACACAATCACAATCAAACCAAATCATGTCTGTCACCCTGTTCTTTACAACACAATCACAATCAAACCAAATCATGTCTGTCACACTCTTCTTTACAACACAATCACAATCAAACCAAATCACGTCTGTCACACTCTTCTTTACAACACAATCACAATCAAACCAAATCATGTCTGTCACCCTCTTCTTTACAACACAATCACAATCAAACCAAATCATGTCTGTCACCCTCTTCTTTACAACACAATCACAATCAAACCAAATCATGTCTGTCACCCTGTTCTTTACAACACAATCACAATCAAACCAAATCATGTCTGTCACACTCTTCTTTACAACACAATCACAATCAAACCAAATCATGTCTGTCACCCTGTTCTTTACAACACAATCACAATCAAACCAAATCATGTCTGTCACACTCTTCTTTACAACATAATCACAATCAAACCAAATCATGTCTGTCACCCTGTTCTTTACAACACAATCACAATCAAACCAAATCATGTCTGTCACCCTGTTCTTTACAACACAATCACAATCAAACCAAATCATGTCTGTCACCCTGTTCTTTACAACACAATCACAATCAAACCAAATCATGTCTGTCACCCTGTTCTTTACAACACAATCACAATCAAACCAAATCATGTCTGTCACCCTGTTCTTTACAACACAATCACAATCAAACCAAATCATGTCCTCCACACTCTTCTTTACAACACAATCACAATCAAACCAAATCATGTCTGTCACACTCTTCTTTACAACACAATCACAATCAAACCAAATCATGTCTGTCACACTCTTCTTTACAACACAATCACAATCAAACCAAATCATGTCTGTCACCCTCTTCTTACCAACACAATCAAAATCAAACCAAATCATGTCTGTCACCCTCTTCTTTACAACACAATCACAATCAAACCAAATCATGTCTGTCACACTCTTCTTTACAACACAATCACAATCAAACCAAATCATGTCTGTCACCCTCTTCTTTACAACACAATCACAATCAAACCAAATCATGTCTGTCACCCTTTTCTTTACAACACAATCACAATCAAACCAAATCATGTCTGTCACCCTGTTCTTTACAACACAATCACAATAAAACCAAATCATGTCTGTCACCCTGTTCTTTACATCACAATCACAATCAAACCAAATCATGTCTGTCACACTCTTCTTTACAACACAATCACAATCAAACCAAATCATGTCTGTCACCCTGTTCTTTACAACACAATCACAATCAAACCAAATCATGTCTGTCACTCTCTTCTTTACAACACAATCACAATCAAACCAAATCATGTCTGTCACACTCTTCTTTACAACACAATCACAATCAAACCAAATCATGTCTGTCACACTCTTCTTTACAACACAATCACAATCAAACCAAATCATGTCTGTCACACTCTTCTTTACAACACAATCACAATCAAACCAAATCATGTCTGTCACCCTCTTCTTTACAACACAATCACAATCAAACCATATCATGTCTGTCACCCTCTTCTTTACAACACAATCACAATCAAACCAAATCATGTCTGTCACACTCTTCTTTACAACACAATCACAATCAAACCAAATCATGTCTGTCACCCTGTTCTTTACAACACAATCACAATCAAACCAAATCATGTCTGTCACACTCTTCTTTACAACACAATCACAATCAAACCAAATCATGTCTGTCACACTCTTCTTTACAACACAATCATAATCAAACCAAATCATGTCTGTCACACTCTTCTTTACAACACAATCACAATCAAACCAAATCATGTCTGTCACCCTCTTCTTAACAACACAATCACAATCAAACCAAATCATGTCTGTCACCCTCTTCTTTACAACACAATCACAATCAAACCAAATCATGTCTGTCACACTCTTCTTTACAACACAATCACAATCAAACCAAATCATGTCTGTCACACTCTTCTTTACAACACAATCATAATCAAACCAAATCATGTCTGTCACACTCTTCTTTACAACACAATCACAATCAAACCAAATCATGTCTGTCACCCTCTTCTTAACAACACAATCACAATCAAACCAAATCATGTCTGTCACCCTCTTCTTTACAACACAATCACAATCAAACCAAATCATGTATGTCACCCTCTTCTTTACAACACAATCACAATCAAACCAAATCATGTCTGTCACCCTCTTCTTTACAACACAATCACAATCAAACCAAATCATGTCTGTCACCCTCTTCTTTACAACACAATCACAATCAAACCAAATCATGTATGTCACCCTGTTCTTTACAACACAATCACAATCAAACCAAATCATGTCTGTCACACTCTTCTTTACAACACAATCACAATCAAACTAAATCATGTCTGTCACCCTGTTCTTTACAACACAATCACAATCAAACCAAATCATGTCTGTCACCCTGTTCTTTACAACACAATCACAATCAAACCAAATCATGTCTGTCACACTCTTCTTTACAACACAATCACAATCAAACCAAATCATGTCTGTCGCCCTGTTCTTTACAACACAATCACAATCAAACCAAATCATGTCTGTCACACTCTTCTTTACAACACAATCACAATCAAACCAAATCATGTCTGTCACCCTCTTCTTTACAACACAATCACAATCAAACCAAATCATATCTTTCACCCTGTTCTTTACAACACAATCACAATCAAACCAAATCATGTCTGTCACACTCTTCTTTACAACACAATCACAATCAAACCAAATCATGTCTGTCACCCTGTTCTTTACAACACAATCACAATCAAACCAAATCATGTCTGTCACACTCTTCTTTACAACACAATCACAATCAAACCAAATCATGTCTGTCACCCTCTTCTTTACAACACAATCACAATCAAACCAAATCATGTCTGTCACCCTCTTCTTTACAACACAATCACAATCAAACCAAATCATGTCTGTCACCCTCTTCTTTACAACACAATCACAATCAAACCAAATCATGTCTGTCACACTCTTCTTTACAACACAATCACAATCAAACCAAATCAGGTCCGCCACCCTCTTCTTTACAACACAATCACAATCAAACCAAATCGTGTCCGCCCCCCCCCCTCTTCTTTACAACACAATCACAATCAAACCAAATCATGCCCGCCCTCCCCCCCCTGTTCTTTACAACACAATCACGACATTGTTTTAATCTTGGCATGTACGCACCTGTTGCCATTGGCGTATGTCTATACTTCAGGTCGCCCTTGAACGGAAATTTGTATCATGACGAGGACACATTTTTAAAACACTGTTTCAGGTTTTCCCCCCACATGTCTTGTCTGTCAGACATAAAAAATCAATGTAGGTGAATAATCCTAAGGATTTCTATCAATGGTCGGCTGGCTGAGATGGGGTGAGGATTAAGTACGACCCAGATATATAGGCGAAAACTTGACATTTGAAATACTTTGAAAAATTAGAAACAGATTGTCGGTGTCTTGAATCAGCCTGCGGGCGTCTTGAATTTGACTGTCGGCGTCTTGAATAACACTGGCGTTGTCTTGAATTAGACTCGTGTCTTGAATCAGCCTGCGGGCGTCTTGAATTTGACTGTCGGTGTCTTGAATAACACTGGCGTTGTCTTGAATTAGACTCGTGTCTTGAATTAGACTCGTGTCTTGAATTAGACTCGTGTCTTGAATTAGACTGTCGGTTTACTTTTCAGTTGTTTTGATACATACTGTTGGTGTACGGTAGCTGTATATTCGAAAGTCTACTTCTCGGTGAGCCTGCGACTCCTGGTGGCGTTCATTTTAAAAATGGGAAATCCCCCCCCCTTTTTTTTTCCTTCCCATTCCCTGCTTCCTGTTGGGTGACGTTCCTATTTACTCGATAAGCCTGTTACGTGGCCACTAGTGGTCATAAAAGAAATCTCCGAAAAAAAATTTGGCCAATCCTTAGAGCACCACGTGACGAGGGTCCGCGGGGCTAAGATAGGTGGTCGAGCGGAATCTTTATTTGGCTGTAAACCGTGGGGACATCAAGCAAAGTGGCCAACACATCAATAAAACCAGACCGGCTGCTGATGAATGGCCGCGCGATAATTTATCTTTGGATTAATGGAATCATCAACGGAGGACATCATAAACCTGTGTGTGTGTGTGTGAGTCTTTGTGTATGTGGTTCAGCGAGTGTTTGTGATTCTGTGAGTGTGTGTGGGTCTGTGAGTGTGCGTAGTTCTGTAAGTGTGCGTGGTTCTGTGTGAGTGTGTGGTTCTGTGAGTGTGTGGTTCTGTGAGTGTGTGGTTCTGTGAGTGTGTGGTTCTGTGAGTGTGTGGTTCTGTGAGTGTGTGGTTCTGTAGTGTGGTGGTTCTGTGTGTGTGTGGTTCTGTGAGTGTGTGGTTCTGTGAGTGTGCGTGGTTATGTGAGTGTGCCTGGTTCTGTTAGTGTGTGGTTCTGAGTGTGCGTAGTTATGTAGTGTGCGTGGTTCTGTGTGTGTGTGGTTCTGTGAGTATGTGGTTCTGTGAGCGTGTGTGGGTCTGTATGTGTGAGTCTATGTGTGTGTGAGTCTGTGTGTGTGTGTGTGGTTTTTCATGTGTGTGGTTCTGTGAGTGTGTGTGGTTCTATGAGTGTGTGTGGTTCTGTGTGTGCGTGGTTCTTCGAGTGTATGTTGTTTTGCGTAGTGTGGTTCTGTGAGTGCGTGTGTGGTTCTGCGTGTGTTGTGTGCGTGTGAGTGTCTGTGTGTTGTGGCTGGTGGAGGTAGCAAACGGGTGAGGATGGAGTGAAGGTCCATGGGAAGATGTCAGTTTATTGTCATGATTTCCAAGGGGCCGCACCCTCGAGCTGGTCTCCCACAGTTGTGACGCGAACATTTACGAGGCCCGGATGTAAAAACTTTCAACAAGCGGCACATGGAAGTCGAGGGTGATGGTAGGTGTGGTCCAGTGGTCGATGACGTTATTAAGGTAGGACGCATTGTGCCGTTGGAATTCCTGGCGTAGAGAAGATAGTGGTCACTTTTATAGAGCCAAAGCTATGGTCACTTTTAATAGACCAAAGCTAATGGTCACTTTTTGTAGAGCCTAAGGTAGTGGTCATTTTTGTTGAGATTATAAGCGATGCTTCCCTCTAAGTTTAGTTGGCTCATGTGAAAAAATAAATAAATAAACTCCTGTGCAAATAATCCATTTTCTCTGTGCAAAATTTTACACCCCACAAACACACATATATTATCTTTATCAAAATTAGCTGCGCGGTAACTCTAAACAGCTGCGTGGTCGCGCGGCCGCGCAGCTTAGAGGGAGCATTGATTATCAGTACCCCGGACTCCTGACGGCGTTCTCCCTCACAATCACCAACAGTCCAAAACTCCAAACTCATGTTTTACCTTAAACTACACACAAGGACATTCTACACTCAATGAACCAATTTAGTCACTTCTTCTCAAGTCAAAACCATTCCGCTCCTTGAGTAAAATAAAATAGACGTGGAATCAAATCACCTTGACAATTATTTGATTGTTCCAATAGTTTCTTTGACGAAATAATCGCTTTCCATCAGTTTACGATCAATACTTGTTTGCTTTCTTTTAGAAGAAATGACCAAAATGAACATTTTTCTGTTTTTGTATCTGGTACAATAACGACTTTTGGAACGGGTCAGTAACGGCGTTTGGACCAGGCCAGTATCGGCCTTTGGACGAGGTCAGTATCGGCTTTTGGCCCAGGCCAGTAAAGACTTTTGGACCAGGCCAGTAAAGACTTTTGGACCAGGCCAGTAAAGACTTTTAGACCAGGCCAGTAAAGACTTTTGGACCAGGCCAGTAAAGACTTTTGGACCAGGCCAGTAAAGACTTTTGGACCAGGCCAGTAAAGACTTTTGGACCAGGCCAGTAAAGACTTTTGGACCAGGCCAGTAAAGACTTTTGGACCAGGCCAGTAAAGACTTTTGGACCAGGCCAGTAAAGACTTTAGGACCAGGCCAGTAAAGACTTTTGGACCAGGCCAGTAAAGACTTTTGGACCAGGCCAGTAAAGACTTTTGGACCAGGCCAGTAAAGACTTTTGGACCAGGCCAGTAAAGACTTTTGGACCAGGCCAGTAAAGACTTTTGGACCAGGCCAGTAAAGACTTTTGGACCAGGCCAGTAAAGACTTTTGGACCAGGCCAGTAAAGACTTTTGGACCAGGCCAGTAAAGACTTTTGGACCAGGCCAGTAAAGACTTTTGGGCGATGTACAACGCTATTTTGTTTTGTTGATGATAGCAGGGTTTAAGTACATTAAATACATGTTTACCTTTGTGGTAACAAAGCGCTTATTCCAGGGACTCTTTGATGTCAAGCTTTCTTTTTATTAAATGTTTATACTATCAATATTGAGAATGGACACCGACTCTTTACACCACATCATCCAGGGAAATTATTTATTCCGTCCCTAGAAATTTCCGGTACAAGCTCTATGTATTATTTCATCAAACGATCCGTTGTTTGTATAACCCCGCCAGGACCTGTAAACTCTAGTTAACTGCTGAATGATTAAGTTTGCCTCAGTTCTCAGGTTCTCATTAGTGTTTAATTCATGAGAACCTTTAGAGTGAGGCGAAGTTCCTGTTCCTGGAGTGATGGCCTTTAGAAATTTATCGGAGCTACATTCTTTCAAATGAAAACAAATTTTAACTTATTGAGACTGTCGGTGTTTATTCAGTCACGATTTACACGCACTTAGTCTTTGAAGTCATAGATCCCTATGGAAGCCCATCAGGGGTCTCTAGTCATAGATCCCTATGGAATCCCATCAGTGGTCTCTAGTCATAGATCCCTATGGAATCCCATCAGGGGTCTCTAGTCATAGATCCCTATGGAATCCCATCAGGGGTCTCTAGTCATAGATCCCTATTGAATCCCATCAGTGGTCTCTAGTCATAGATCCCTATGGAATCCCATCCGAGGTCTCTAGTCATAGATCCCTATGGAATCCCATCAGAGGTCTCTACACACGGGCTGGTAAACAGTGCTCAAGTAAAATACAATATGCCAAACGAATCACGTGATTAACACAATAAATGAAAGCTTTATTAATAGATTTATACGCAAGTAGACGTTTCGGCTAATGCTTTCATCAATACAAATAAATGAACACAAGTATTTAATTTAAATTCTATACGATATTGTTTTCAAGTAACTTGATTTCGTGCAAGGTCTCTTGCGTAAACCAACCACATATTTTATATACATATACGGACATAAATACTTGATTTAAAATAAAATAAAGAAGATATGTGCAAATGAATTCTTAGCTGTGGGCTAGAAATATTTACTTGGAAATAGTAGATGACTGTTGAGGAGTAGAATAAGGGATTCGCACAACTGAGTGTTGGGTTTAACTACAATCGGCTGTATTCAATAGTTTCTTGTCAGCTACGTGTGGATTCACTTGTGAAACTATCGTGAATTAAAGCTACTTGTAGCCATGGGCGTAGGCAAGGGGCAAGGGGGGAACTTGTATTCATTTATTCATTAAAAGCCGATTACAGTTACATTTAAAACCAAACATACCGATACATAACAATAACTACATAATAATTTATTTGTTTTATTAGATATTTTTATTGATATTATTATTTTATTCATGGAAATCACGTGATTTCGGACTGAGGAATAATTTTCTTCCCGTCTTCCTGGGACCACCAGAATTCAATAATTTGATAACCCCTCAAGTAGCCCCCCCCCCATTAGTTTACGAATCATGGGGCCACCAGAACCCTATCATTTGAGAACCCCTCAAGTAGCGCTCCCCCCCCCCATATTATGTTACGACTCCTGAGATTGCAGTGTTGGCCTGAGGACTTCGGTGCTTCCATTTTCCCCTCAATAAATAATCTCCCATTGATGAAAAAAAACCTATTTAAAAAATGTCCTCCGAGAAATAGTTCAGTCTATAACAGTTCAGTATTTTCTTACAGACGGTCTACGTTAACGTTCAATTAAATATGGCTCCTTTATCTTTTGGGCCAAGGTCGACTCACAGAATTAGTGCGTTAACTTTTCGAACTTGGGTTAGTTTCCAAACAAGGGGTTCTCACGTTACCACTGGCAAGTAAAACCGTACGTTAATTTTTTTTTAAACTTGTGTTTTGGAAAAGTATTGGCCCAAGTTTCTCCATTTCAATCATTCTGCGGGCTATTTGACCAAGTTTCTCCATTTCAATCATTCTGGGGCCTATTTGACCAAGTTTCTCCATTTCAATCATTCTGGGGCCTATTTGACCAAGTTTCTCCTTTTCAATAATTCTGGGGCCTATTTGACCAAGTGTCTCAATTTCAATCATTAGGGGGCCTATTGACCAAGTTTCTCCATTTCAATCATTCTGGGGCCTATTTGACCAAGTTTCTCCATTTCAATCATTCTGGGGGCTATTTGACCACGTTTCTCCATTTCAATCATTTTGGGGGCCTATTTGACCAAGTTTCTCCATTTCAATCATTCTGAGGCCTATTTGACCAAGTTTCTCCATTTCAATCATTCTGCGGGCCTATTTGACCGTGTCCGTTTCAATCATTATGGGGCCTATTTGACCATGTCTCCATTTCAATTATTCTGGGGCCTATTTGACCAAGTTTCTCCATTTCAATCATTCTGGGGCCTATTTGATCAAGTTTCTCCATTTCAATCTTTCTAGGGGCCTATTTGACCAAGTTTCTCCATTTCAATCATTCTGGGGCCTATTGACCAAGTTTCTCCATTTCAATCATTCTGGGGCCTATTTGACCAAGTTTCTCCATTTCAATCATTCTGGGGCCTATTTGACCAAGTTTCTTCATTTCAATCATTCTGGGGCCTATTTGACCAAGTTCCTCCATTTCAATCATTCTGGGGCCTATTTGACCAAGTTTTTCCATTTCAATCATTCTGGGGCCTATTTGACCAAATTTCTCCATTTCAATCATTCTGGGGCCTATTTGACCAAGTTTCTCCATTTCAATCATTCTGGGGCCTATTTGACCAAGTTTCTCCATTTCAATCATTCTGGGGCCTATTTGACCAAGTTTCTCCATTTCAATCATTCTGGGGCCTATTTGACCAAGTTTCTCCATTTCAATCATTCTGGGGCCTATTTGACCAAGTTTCTCCATTTCAATCTTTCTGGGGCCTATTTGTCCACGTTTTTCTATTTCAGTAATTATGGGGCTTATTTGACCAAGTTTCTTCAGTTTCAATCATTCTGGGGCCTATTTGACCAAGTTTCTCCATTTCAATCATTCTGGGGGCTATTTGACCAAGTTTCTCCATTTCAATCATTCTGGGGCCTATTTGACCAAGTTTCTCCATTTCAATCATTCTGGGGACTATTTGACCAAGTTTCTCCATTTCAATCATTCTGGGGCCTATTTGACCAAGTTTCTCCATTTCAATCATTCTGGGGCCTATTTGACCAAGTTTCTCCATTTCAATCATTCTGGGGCCTATTTGACCAAGTTTCTCCATTTCAATCATTCTGGGGCCTATTTGACCAAGTTTCTCCATTTCAATCATTCTGGGGCCTATTTGACCAAGTTTCTCCATTTCAATCATTCTGGGGCCTATTTGACCAAGTTTCTCAATTTCAATCATTCTGGGGCCTATTTGACCAAGTTTCTCCATTTCAATCATTCTGGGGCCTATTTGACCAAGTTTCTCCATTTCAATCTTTCTGGGGCCTATTTGCCCACGTTTTTCTATTTCAGTAATTATGGGGCTTATTTGACCAAGTTTCTTCAGTTCAATCATTTTGGGACCTATTGGCCCACGTTTTTCTATTTCAATCATTTTGGTACTTATTTTCCCAAGTTTCTCCATGACTTCCGCTTAATTAGAGGTGACACAGATTTTAAAGGCAACAGAAAACATTCAATAAAAAATGTGACGGGAAATGCTGAAGCGGGCGAAAAAAGCTTCAACTTTTCAATTCCAGGTTTTTAATCAGTTATTTTTTTCTTCTTCAGCCAACGATCGTGCAATTATCACATCTGATTGCACAGAACTGAGCCATGAAGAAAAAGAATTGAAAATGTTTTTTAAAAAAATAGCCTGATCGTGTATATAACAAATTATTTTAAAAAATGAAAGGAGTCTTTGTGGTCGTGCGATTATCAAACGTAAGTTGAATCAAACAGGTGTTTGGTGTTTGCCAAGAGAATGGTGTTCTCTACCCGGTGAATGGTGTTCTCTACCCCATGAATGGTGTTCTTTACCCGATGAATGGTGTTCTCTACCCGATGAATAGTGTTCTTTACCCGGTGAATGGTGTTTTCTACCCCATGAATAGTGTTCTCTACCCGGTGAATGGTGTTCTCTACCCGGTGAATGGTGTTCTCTAACCAATGAATGGTGTTCTCTAACCGATGAATGGTGTTTTCAGGCTTAATTTGTTGAGTTGAAAAACAAAAAAAGCTAAACATATTCTGTTGAATTTTTTAATAGTAATGATAGTAACTTGAGAGCTTTAACTGGGCTGACCGCGCTGTACATAAAAATAGTACTACTGTATATCTATACACTGTGTTCATTCTGCCTCCAAAATACAGTATCATTAAAAGCGTTGCCATTTTGCACTGTTCGGGAGGGAAAAAAAACAGTATGAAATGCTTGTAAATGAAAGACTTACATTTTGGACACGTTGAACAAGTCCAAAATCTATGTCACCGCGTGTAGGTTTTTTTTTAAAAAATAACTATAAAATCTATAAGCCTTGTAATTTGTAATAAAAATACCATTTGTCACAATCACGGACGTGCGTGAACCGTGAACGGAATGAAGAACAACGAAGTGGGTTGTATTCCAACTGATTCATTATTTTGTCCATTTGGCGCAGGAATTTTAAGTGATGGATGCCCTGACGGAGCAGAATGAATGTAGTGCGTTAAATACACATTTGATGAGGCAGATGTGCGTTGAAAACAATCTTGTTGAGGCAGATGTGTGTTGAAAACAATCTTGATGAGGCAGATGCGCGTTAAGTGGTGCGATGCCTGTGGGACGTTGTCAGTCCAGTCGGTATATTCCCGTGTCTGACTTGTGTCTGTACTGTGTCTGTGTTGTATCATTACTGTTTCTGTGTTGTATCATTACTGTTTCTGTGTTGTATCATTACTGTTTCTGTGTTGTATCATTACTGTGTCTGTGTTGTTTCTGCACTGTGTCTGTGTTGTGTCCGTAGTATGTGTTGTGTCCGTACTGTGTGTCTTTGTCCATACTGTGTCTTGTCCTTACTGTGTCTGTGTTGTGTCCGTACTGTGTCTGTGTTATGCCTGCACTATGTCTGTGTTGTTTCCATATTCTGTCTGTGTTTCGTCCGTACTGTGTGTTGAGTCCGTACTGTGTCTGTGTTGTGTCCGTATTATGTGTTGTGTCCGTATTATGTGTTGTGTCCGTACTGTGTGTCTTTGTCCGTACTGTGTCTGTGTCGTGTCCGAACTGTGTCAGTTTTGTGTCCGTACTGTGTCTGTGTCGTGTCCGAACTGTGTCAGTTTTGTGTCCGTACTGTGTCTGTGTCGTGTCCGTACTGTGTCTGTCAAATGTCAGGGACTTGTTCTGTCCCTGGTGCAACGCGGCTCATATCTTCACTGTGTTTCTTCCTGGCTGTTCTCTTTGCTTTCCTTTGGCTCTTCATTTCTGACATTGAAGAAAGCAATGAACGACAAGGAGGTCAGCGAGTGGTTAATTATCTAACAGTTCCTGCAATTTTACTTGTATAATAAAAAACCCACATATGTCACCCCATCCGTAAAAAGCACAATCCCCACTTTATGTGCACACTTCCCACTCTATGTGCACACTTCCCACTCTATGTGCACACTTCCCACTCTATGTGCACACTTCCCACTCTATGTGCACACTTCCCACTCTATGTGCACACTTCCCACTCTATGTGCACACTTCCCACTCTATGTGCACACTTCCCACTCTATGTGCACACTTCCCACTCTATGTTCACACTTCCCACTCTATGTGCACACTTCATGAGACTGCAAATTGTCATCAGTCACTAATATTCATACATTTTGATTTCGATCACAAAATTTAAAAAAATAAATAGCTGTCATCTAACACGATAATTGATCCTTTTATTGATTTTTTTTGAGTTAGTATGATTACTCTGGCGGTACTTATTTGAGATTAATATTTGTATTCTTGAGGTATCGACCAATAAGCTCAAAAGGTATCGAAACTTTAGAATTTCACTGCAGTTCTGATTGTCTGAGGTATCGCGGCGTTTAGACCATGCGCCGTCAGTGAATAATCGATTACCGTAGATCTATCACGCAACTACTGTTGTCTGAAGTTCATTTTTCTCTTTTGGTCCAACGGTCTGAGATGGACAAATATAGACAAACAGTCCATTGGTTTGATGAACGCCTTGAGGGTGAGAGCGAAAATGTGCTGACAAGTTACTGCTGGCAGTGACGCGATACGGCGCTTCCGTACGATAGCTGAAAGAGGAAAACCGCGCAGGGTTGCCGGAGATGAAGAGAACTTGAATTAGAAAGCCAGTAAATTAAAAGGGAAAGATGAAAGGTTTAGTCTTAAAGATTAAAGGTTGTCGGCAAACTACGACCCGCGGGACAAGTTGGCCTTTCTTACAAACAGCGCCACATTTCCTAACCTGCATTACATTTTTTCTCTTTCTTTCCGTGATACACAAATGAAATCGTAACCGTTGTTTTAGATATCAACTGCTGGCTGCATTTCCAAACGCAGCGTTCATGGAATCGGCTATATATACCCTGTGCCCTGTAGTATTTGGTGATGTCATAGTAGATCAGGAACCGGGTTGAAATTATTATTAAAAATGGTCGTGGTGGCTTATGAAATACACATTATTGAAAGGTCTGATTATAAAGGTCAGTTTTGAAATGTGGAATACCCTCGTTGATGTAGGAACCAATGACCTCGTTGATGTAGGAACCAATGACCTCGTTGATGTAGGAACCAATGACTTCGTTGATGTAGGAACCAATGACTTCGTTGATGTAGGAACCAATGACCTCGTTGATGTAGGAACCAATGACCTCGTTGATGTAGGAACCAATGACCTCGTTGATGTAGGAACCAATGACCTCGTTGATGTAGGAACCAATGACCTCGTTGAAGTAGGAACCAATGACCTCGTTGATGTAGGAACCAATGACCTCGTTGATGTAGGAACCAATGACCTCCTTGATGTAGGAACCAATGATCTCGTTGATGTAGGAACCAATGACCTCGTTAATGTAGGAACCAACGACATCGCAGAAGGAAATGCTCTGGTGTATCCCAAACCGAATGAGATTAAGCTTGAACGCTGGGATAGATTTGACTATGTAAATAGAACATTCGTGCCATATACGTCATCCTCCTCACCATTCACATCCAGTTCCCAATATGAGCACGTGCCCCACGGCATGACAATATAGGGAAATACGAAGAAAACCTTTTTTTTTAAAATTACTTTGTAAGGGAGGGTATTCATATCGTAGATTTAATATCAATCCAATTTCCTGCCCCTTGTAACCGTGACAGCTTCAGTTTCAGGAAACACTTTATAGATGTCATTTCAGATTGTGTGCCGCCAATTGAACAATTGTTCACTTTGTAGATTTCATTTCAGATTGTGTGCCACCAATTGAACAATTGTTCACTTTGTAGATTTCATTTCAGATTGTTTGCCACCAATTGAACAATTGTTCACGTTGTAGATTTCATTTCAGATTGTGTGCCACCAATTGAACAATTGTTCACTTTGTAGATTTCATTTCAGATTGTGTGCCACCAATTGAACAATTGTTAACTTTGTAGATTTCATTTCAGATTGTGTGCCACCAATTGAACAATTGTTCACTTTGTAGATTTCATTTCAGATTGTGTGCCACCAATTGAACAATTGTTCACTTTGTAGATTTCATTTCAGATTGTGTGCCACTAATTGAACAATTGTTCACGTTGTAGATTTCATTTCAGATTGTGTGCCACCAATTGAACAATTGTTCACTTTGTAGATTTCATTTCAGATTGTGTGCCACCAATTGAACAATTGTTCACTTTGTAGATTTCATTTCAGATTGTGTGCTACCAATTGAACAATTGTTCGCTTTGCGTACACTATTCCATTTTTTCGAGTCCAAAGTTATCAAATATCAGAACATTTTAAAATAACTTTCTAGTGTTCTTTTCGAATAAAATTGGTAGGTTAAGAAATATTTTTTTTAAAATTATCATTTTATTAACATTATATCTGTAACAAATGCCCGGATTCACGATTCTACACTTGGTGATTTGTGTTCATCAATCTCATTATTGTCATGGTCACCAACTTTAAAAAACAACAACTTAGTATTGTCGTATTTTTAATGTTAATTTAAGTTTACACACACATTTAAAGCAGAGTGCAGTAGCCGACTCTCCCACTGGAGAATTCTGTTTTTTAACGTGCCAAATAGTTCATCAATCTAAACCCAAAGTTGTTACATATCCCGTGCATTAATTTGTCATCATTAATTCAGTAGTGTTAATGTGTAAAGATAATGGTGAAGACGTGAAGGGGTGTGTAAAGGGTACCCCGGGGTATCAACCAAATATCATCTAACAGCATATCCCAGTGGATCTCAAGCGGTTGTGGAGTGTTTGCTTCCATCTCCGAAACTAGAATGTTGACTCTTGGGGCGTTTTAACAATATAATAAAATGTGGGTTTAAGATTATGGGGGGATAGTTTTTATAAAAAAATTAGATGTCATCTTGACCTAGTCGCAGGGAGGGAAGTGGGGTCAACCTGGTCATAAGAAATTATCAAGAGCTGTAACAACACTGACCAGAGCGTACAGGATGAATAATCCGCCCAAGGATAAAAATGTTCATTAAAAAACGGGTCCTTAGATTGAGATTTGGGGAACAGATTTATGAAAGAGCGCTTTGATTAGAGCGGTAATCCGAGAGAAATCGATGTTTGAAAGAGAGAGAGAGTTCACAGACAGCTCAGCGCTGCGCACCAAACAACCTTAACAAAATAATGCGCACCCCCACCGCCCTCGGTGTGCAATCACTGTCGTGTGTGCTTATCTTCACCAATGTGTGGATGCTAGCAGGATATTTGGCGGTTTACATCGAGTTATCAGGAGAGGTGGTTCGTGGCGAGGGCGAGGGGCGCCTTTGGAGTAAGGAGGGGTGCTGGATGGGGTGCCAGAGTAAGGGGTTGAGTAGAAGATGGATTTGTGTTGATGAGAGAGTGGGGGCACTTTGTCTGTATGAGTGGGGGTGTTGCTCTAGGAGAGTGTAAGGGGTTGAGTAAAAGATGGATTTATGTTGATGAGAGAGTGGTGCCACTTTGTATTAGTGGGGGTGTTGCTCTAGTAGAGTCATGTCGAACCTATGGCACGCGTGCCGCAGTCGGCACGCGACTAAAATATTACTTACTTAATCAAACCAGCTAAGCCAAACCCACAGTTTCGGGTTTCATTGGAGTGTTGGCACTTTGCTATAAATAAGTGGGTTTGGGTTGAATCTTGGCCACGCGGCCCCAAAAAGGTTCGCCACAACTGCTCTACGAGAATGAAAGGGGTTCCATCGCCTGGAGATGTGAGGTATTGCCGCCGGATTCTGTTTGGGGTCAGACTGCAAGGACATCAAAGATGTACCACTGTACCACAGTACCACTGTACCACTGTAACACTGTACCACCGGACAAGACAAAACTTGCTTATGTCTAAGACAGGATTAATCTTTTTGTAATAAAAACATTTTTTGTAAATTTTTGAGGCTGCACTGGGTGAGTTCTGTGCGAACGTAGGAAGGGTAGGTGTCGAAGGGGGGTGGGGGCGGTCTCAACATCAATCAGTGGCGTAGAAAAGGTGGGCGTAGGGGCGGTCCAACCAATTTTTTCTTTGCGCAGAGTGATGTATTCCGTCAAAAATTAAGGTTTTTTTAAGGAAAGAGTTGCGAAGCTGTCGTCCAATCTTAGTCGCGCCACTGCCCCACGCACACAGGTAAATTCATCTTGTGTTTCGCTATCTCCAGACTCAATAGGAATAATTTCTACTTTTTACAATAACAAGATTGCTCCGGAGTAATGGATAAAACTTGCCTGTCCCCCTGATGGGGTGGGGTGGCTCCACAGTCATAACTCGATTACAGTAACATGAGTTAGGCTAATTGAACAAAATTGGCTTTTTAACTGTGAATAATAACTTTCCTGATTCATGGTAGTGTCTTCGAATCTTAGAGAAACATTGACAACTACTGATGTAGATGGGAAAAGAAATGCGTAAAATCTTTCTTCTCCTTTCCTCTGACGCAATTTTTTTTGTTCAAAGGTGAACTTGCCTCATAACTCATCTTGATGTAGAACATGACGTAAATGTTTGGTAGAGGTCATTGCACACATTTATTGTAGAGGTCATTGCACACATTTATTGTAGAGGTCATTGCACACATTTATTGTTCAGTTTTTGTTTTCAAATGAAATATTTGACCCGGAGATTTCCTTTGACAGGGATTATGTAAATGTGTGGGTCACAGCGATCTGCTCCGAGATTTTATCACTAAAAAACAACAACCCGTAAAAACAAAGTTTTCTGCTATAAATCACTTATACATGAGACATAACTAAAAGTATTATGTTCAATATAATACGCTCCGCGTGACAGACCACTGTGGCATCGAGGGCTGGAGTGAAACTCAAGTGACACGTGGAGGTCAACTATAGCAGACGGCTATACATGCAATATAGAGATAAACTGAAAATGTATTAATTTAATTACGGTAAATTCGATCGATCTGCAATTTTGATACAATGCAAAATGTACAAAATTTCAGCTCGAAAGGATCATGGGAAGTGGGTAATATTTTTTGTTTTTCCACGACAGAGAGAGAGAGAGAGAGAGAGAGAGAGAGAGAGAGAGAGAGAGAGAGAGAGAGAGAGGAGAGGGAGACTGAGAGAAATGAAGTTAATTTAAGGGATTTAAAAATTATGAAATCTGCTTAGGAGAAGTATATTCAAAACTGCTCGCTGGAAACTAATAAATAAAATACTAAGAACATAGTAAGAAATCACTCCTTGATTTAGTGTTATCTTTAGTTGAATTAAGCAAGTCTATGTTTGTGAGGCCTTGTTTGTGAAGTTATGTTTGTGAGGCAATGTTTGTGAAGCAATGTTTTTGAGGCCATGTTTGTTAAGCCATGTTTGTGATACTATGTTTTTGAAGCAATGTTTTTGAGGCCATGTTTGTTAAGCCATGTTTCTGATGCTATGTTTGTGAAGCAATGTTTTTGAGGCCATGTTTGTTAAGCCATGTTTGTGATGCTATGTTTGTGAAGCCATGTTTGTGAAGCTATGTTTGTGAAGCCATGTTTGTGAAGCCATGTTTGTGAAGCCATGTTTGTGAAGCCATGTTTGTGAGGCAATGTTTGTGAAGCCATTTTTGTAATACCTTTTTTGAGAGGCTATGTTTGTGAAGCCATGTTTGTGAAGCCTTGTTTGTGAGGCAATGTTTGTGAAGCCATGTTTTTGAGGCCATGTTTGTTAAGCCATGTTTGTGATGCTATGTTTGTGAAGCCATGTTTGTGAGGCCATGTATGTGTAGCCATGTCTGTTACAGCCCTATATGGAGAAACAATTCGGAAAACTAAAACCTCACAACTGATCCACGTCAATCATATCTACACTATACACTTGGAACCCTCTGCCCTCTCTCTCAACGGACAATGGCCAGCCTTGAAGGAATGCGCATGCTCGGACCCATGTCGGTCGCTGTGTGAGGGCGGGGGGGGGGATGTTCTGCCTTATTGATCGCTGGACATTCGATAGAAAAATTGGCAGCTGATCTAATAAGAAATTACGAGTGAATCGATGCCTATTGTCAGGGGAGAGAATTGAAGTTTTTGAAGATGTTGAAGGACTGAACACGTGACTACTACGTATGACTGATAGTTTACAAACAAGGCAACTGAAGAAATGACAAGTTGAGATATTTTCTAAAATTTAAAAAAAACAAAAACTAATTTCTATTATGGACGCGGTAAGAAGTAGAAAAGTATTTTGAAAACATCTTAAAATTCATTGCGTCCACAACTTACAGACAAGTGAACATAATCACCAGATGGAATTTTTTAATTATTAGAATGTGAAGTAGGCGAGAGTTAAACAAATTTGTTCATTTTTTTCCCATTGTTTGAAATTAGTGTCTTGAATGAAGAAAAAAAAATAATAATGATATATTTCATTTTCACTAAGTACTTTTTTTAAAAAAATGAACCGTTTCTCTTCAAATCAAAGATTTAATCTATTTTAAAACATTTTTGATATATGCCTAGTTAACAGTGCAAGCTTTTAAACACAAAACGTGTAATTTTTAGGGGTGTACCGGATTCTAATTTTGAAAACGGATTTGGCCGGATTTATCAAGTGAAATTCTGCCGGAGCTGGATTTGTAAAAATGGCCGGATACCGGATTTTCCGGAGCCAGAGCCGAAATCCGGTACGCCCATAGTAATTTGTAGGAGTGAGTCAGTCAGACCGAAAATGAAAGACCCAGAGCTCTTGTTACCGAAGGGATTTAGTGTTGATTGAATGCTCCAAATTTAAGAAGCTAGTCTCGTGCTGGCAATGCAGCCGAGACTCATATTCCAATATCGCCCCCGTAAACGATTTTACAAGTGTCCACAGCCCCCTCACCCAATCGCCTCTTCAAGACGGCATGCAGCCACGTGACCACAGTCTTCCAATAGATATCTACCGAGAGCACGTGCGGCTGGGTGGAGTTTGAGGAACGTTATTAAAAGTTTAGTGCTTCATTTTCCACTCGACAATGACACAATAGCGCTATTTTCTGGTAACCTGATTGCATCATTTATTGGATACAAATCAATAATTTTTTTACTTTTTCTTTTCTCTCCCCTTCTCAGGTTCAATAACTAAAATTGGTGGTTCGACGTACAAGTGCTCGGATGGATCACTTCCGGCCAACGAGGTCAAGCTTATCTCTGGGGTCATCGGCGCTCCGTCCAGCCAGACGTCCATCCAAGTGGCTAACCTGCTGAAGCTGTTCAAGATCCCGCAAGTAAGTTAACGTCTTCCTTGGTGTTTCAACTCCCAGTTGTCTCCCTGTTTGTTGACCTATCAACTCCCAGTTGTCTCCCTGTCTGTTGACCTATCAACTCCTAGTTGTCTCCCTGTTTGTTGACTTATCAACTCCCAGTTGTCTCCCTGTTTGTTGTTTTCAAAGTGAACTAACGATTATCGGCGGCCAACTCGGGAGTCAAACGATTGATCAGTTCAATAAACATAGGCGTAGTAACAAACTTGAGGCTCTGATCTGAGAACCCCCTCCCACCCTAACCAAACCAATGTTGGTAGCCTCACTGTAGGTAAGATTCTCCCAATTCCCATTTTGCCCCTCACCTGGAACTCAACATGTTCTGCTATCGTCAGGAGGAAAGCGCGCGCTTTCGCGTTCCGGCAGCGAATAATATAAAATAATGGATCTTAGTCTTATTGTTGTGTGCCATTAAATTACTGGTCAGCCAAGTCCACGGAACTCTCTCTGGTCAGCCCTGTCCACGGAACTCTCTCTGGTCAGCCATGTTCACGGAACTCTCTCTGGTCAGCCATGTCCACGGAACTCTCTCTGGTCAGCCATGTCCATGGAACTCACTCTGGTCAGCCATGTCCACGGAACTCTCTCTGGTCAGCCATGTCCACGGAACTCTCTCTGGTCAGCCATGTCCACGGAACTCTCTCTGGTCAGCCATGTCCACGGAACTCTCTCTGGTCAGCCATGTCCACGGAACTCTCTCTGGTCAGCCATGTCCACGGAAGCTTCATAACATGTGTCTATTTGCTTAGAGACATACCTTTTGAACTATTTTCATGTATTGCTGCTATTAGAGCTATCCTTATGAACCCAGTTCCTACATTAAATCTCTCTCGGTATCCCTCGCAGGTCCCAACACGTCTGTTTTAAACCATAAAGTCATCGCTGGACGCTGGGCAATGTTCAAAATAATATGTTGTGCTCGTATCTTGGTGCTACTCCCCCCCCCAAGGGGTTTATTGGCGCCCCAAACGAGGTGGCGACGCTCGTCACTTAAGTCTATTTTCCCCTGGTCGGTGACGTCGATTGTAGTTAACGTCCTGCCAGTAGCGCTGGGACCTCTCTTTAATAAGATTGGCCAATAGCGCTGGGACCTCTCTTTAATAAGATTGGCCAATAGCGCTGGGACCTCTCTTTAATAAGATTGGCCAATAGCGCTGGGACCTTTCTTTAATAAGATTGGCCAATAGCGCTGGGACCTCTCTTTAATAAGATTGGCCAATAGCGCTGGGACCTTTCTTTAATAAGATTGGTTCTAATTGGCTGATGAAATACATGGGTAGGGACGATGACGGTATGCTGGTATTTGTGTTACATTATTATTGCCATCAAATGTTAGGATTAATTAAGGACGATGAAAGGCAGGCGGTGGCCCGTGTCAGTTGGCGGGAATGAAAAGCGAGACAAATAATGTGTGTCCGTGTGTGTGTATGTCAGTCACTGTGTGTACGTGTCTGTGTGTGTAAGTAAGTTTGTATGTTTCTCTGAATGCCAGTGTGTGTGTATGTCAGTCACTGTGTGTACGTGTCTGTGTGTGTATAAGTTTGTATGTTTCTCTGAATTCCAGTGTGTGTGTATGTCAGTCACTGTGTGTACGTGTCTGTGTGTGTATGTAAGTTTGTATGTTTCTCTGAATTCCAGTGTGTGTGTATGTCAGTCACTGTGTGTACGTGTCTGTGAGTGTATGTAAGTTTGTGTGTTTCTCTGAATGCCAGTGTGTGTGTATGTCAGCCACTGTGTGTACGTGTCTTTGTGTGTATGTAAGTTTGTACGTTTCTTTGAATTCCAGTGTGTGTGAAAGAGAGGATAGACGAACTGACTATATGTATACACTTATTTTTGTTACTGTTGGCTAGCGTCATTTGATGAAAGGGTGGGTGGGTGGGGTGTATTTCCCAGGGCGACACGCTCCTGTTGTGACCTAATTAAGGGCTGGATGACAATGAAGACTTGATGCCAAAGTCGTAGTAAATATTTCACGATTCTTCTTTTAAGATAGGAATTTGTTTTTGTAATTTCTTGACAACCTTTTCCTTTCTAGTTAGTCCACAATTTATTTATTTACTCTACTCCAATAGAGGGGTAAATAGAAAGAACCACTGTCAACAGTTAAATAAGACAATATTCGTTCCCACGACCTAATCTCAAGACAAAATCTATTTAAATAGTTTCCCAACATCCTTTATGGTTGCAGACATCTCAGCAAATATGACGGACAACATCACATAACTGTTGTGACGATGTGTAGAAAAAAATGTATGCAAAAACATAACAAAACAAGCATCATCGACAATTCTAGAAGATGAAATCTCGTCCGCTCTCCGAGACTTGGTGTTTTCTCTGATAATAAAAATATGGAACTCAATAGTCCAACGCTTGACTTGTTATGATTTTTAAAAAACAAAACAAAAAAACAACACCACCATTTATGTTACCAATTACCCTCATTCACTTACTTTGGTTACAATTATGTCAGCGGTATTTATTATATTTTTCTAAAGAATATGCTTAATATAATTGTACTGAGTTTTGAGTTTGTTGTTAGTTTAAGGGAAAAGGCGAGCTATCCACGGTGGTCGCCAACGTGTTAGGCTGCTTGGTTTTGTCTGTCCACTGTCTGTATCAGCTCTATGATTTATGTTTATTGGCTTTTCTGTGTGGAGTTGATGGTCATGATGGAACGTCGTCTAAGTCAAGGACCGCCCGGGGAGCCGTAAAACCAAGACGCTCGCTCCACCGATTACTGACTAACGTACAACACGGAAGAGTTCCCGTTTGTTGGTGTACAAAACAGTCTTGATGAATTGTTTGATTTGATTTGAACGGCCGTGTTGAGAAACGGCCCTAACCATTATTACATGTCCTCGATAGGTGTATAAATATGTCCTCGGTAGATGTACCGAAATGTTCATTGAAATGTGACGCAGAAGATTTCATATACCGTATATACTCGTTCTATAGCCTGTTCGTTCAATAGCCGACCCCCCCCCCACACACACACTTTTGCAAGGGAAATGTATTAAACGTGTTTAACCCGATCGCAAGCCGACCCCCCCCAAAAATAATTGGTCAGCTTTAAAAAAAATGGTACATATTTTTTTAAACTACAAACTAAATTGGTCATTATGATAGTTTACTTTGTACTGCCTATCTTTGTCTTTCTTCTCTTTGTTAAGGAAGAGTTACCGGTATTTAAAAAAAAATTATTTGGTAAACAGTGACGAAAGCGCGTACATTAATATCCGTGGTTGAAAACAAAATTTGTAAAACAATTTATTAAAACGTTCACAAAAATAAATAAAATGATTAAATAAGGTAAGTGCTGAATCTTAATAATATATTATAGCTTCTGGTAGAGCAGTCGAATCTTGTAGAATGTAGAAAAGGACATTGATAATCTACAATAACAACACCGATATTCAATATTCATGCAGAAATCACCTATGTCCCGCTCATAAGCCAAACACTTTTCCCCCTAGATTTTGTCCAAAAAAGGTCGGCTTGGGAATGAGTATATACGGTATTTACAAATAAACAGACTAGCATTTCTTAACACGAACATTAAAATAAACACAACAACAACACCCTAACAACCGCTAGAACAAGGTTGCAGAAGCCCCAACCTTCACCTACATACAATACAGGCCATGAACCCATGCCAAAGAGGTCGCAGCAATTTATGGTTAAATGAATGTGGACGAATAATTGAAACATTTCTCTGACACACTCGGGCCATGCAAACTCGCGGCATTTTTTGTTTTTACTTCTGAGTTTGATTATGGGCCAGGCCACGGGCCACAGAGACATGAAACAATTAAATTTGGACTCATCCAATGAAACACTGACATGTCTTAGATGAGGCACCTGTGGCGTAATCAAACTGAACTACTGGACTGGTATGGTGAATGATAAGTAATCAAACTATACCAAAGGACTGGTATGGTGAATGATAAGTAATCAAACTATACTACAGGACTGGTATGGTGAATGATAAGTAATCAAACTATACTACAGGACTGGTATGGTGAATGATAAGTAATCAAACTATACTACTGGACTGGTATGGTGAATGTCAGATTTAATGTTTCTAAACATGTCTCCTTCAAACAAAATGTAAGCATATTTTAATTTTACCTCACCCAATCGTCCATCCTTATTCCAACAAAGCCAAGTAGGTGAGGGCTAGCACTGGCGCGCTGCTTTTAGAACATTACCTCACTATGTGCTTCCGGTCAATTTTTTGCGAATCCGAAAAAAAAACCCAGCCCATGCAATCACAGTTTCCGGTGTTCCGTTGACTGGCCAATTGACGTACCCTGGTTACCTCAAATGGGACTCCAGTTTTTCCTGTTGTCCCGCGCGTCTATGAGTACTGAAAACTACGAGCTCCTGATGGTTGTTAAAAGAAAATTATTTTTAGCTTTAATTGTTTGTCTTTCCTTCTGGTTGCCTAAACCCATTGCCCGTGACGACTGACTACCTGATTTGTTAGTCTCACAGTTTAAAGTAAACTAACACGAGATAATATCTAAGTCAATTATCAAGTCGGGTTTGTTCTTTCCTTTATTTGATGTTCATGGAAGGCCGCTTTGTTTTCCCTCAGCATTTCCTTTTTTAGAAGAAAAAAACCCCCAACAAAATAGTGAGTTATCGAGGGTTTATGTGTCAAACATTTGAGATGACATTTTCAATGTTTTGTTTTTACGTTAATTATGTGGACAAAAAGAATACATATAAAAACTTTTTTTAAAAATCCATAAGAATTAAAAAATGAAAGAGTAGATAGTTACAACATTTACAGCCGAAAACGCAACCCCTCAACTCTTTGTGATGTCTCATCAGCAGCTCCACCCCTGGTCACCCGACTATTAACGCAACCCCTCACCTCTTTGTGATGTCTCATCAGCAGCTCCACCCCTGGTCACCCGACTATTAACGCAACCCCTCACCTCTTTGTGATGTCTCATCAGCAGCTCCACCCCTGGTCACCCTACTATTAACCAGACCACTCACCGCTCACATGTCATCACCTCTCTTATGCCCAAACTCGACTCCTGCCCCCCCCTACTACTCACCCCTCACCTCTCGCATGTCATCACCTCTCTTGTGCCCCAACTATACTCCTGCCCCCCCCTTACTACTCACCACACCTCACCCATCCAACAAACGATTTTTCTCCATACGCGGAAAGTGAAAATTAAAAAAAAATCTTGGACGATAAAAAAATGTGTTAAAAAGAGTTCCTAGACAAAACTCAAGTTAGCTTCACTCGGACGGACTTCTCTCCCCTTCCTAAACCCGATTGGCCAAATTGATTTCCACGGGTGTATAACTCTCACCGGCTTGGTGGTTACGGGCGACTATTTTAAGGCCAAGCTTAATTTCCCGTTCACCACGTCATGTCGCTACCAATTTAGTTTGCTCCCTTTGTTACCCTTAGTAGTCCCTAATTGGTTTAACTGTTAAGTTGAGTGTTTACGGCGTCGCTCAAATTCTGCGGGTCTCCCCCTCCCCCCTTACACGCCCCGCTACCTATAAGAACCACCGCCTAGACGTGTTTGTGCAGACGTGTCTTCGGTTACGTCGGTCTCCGTGTCTTCATTTACGTCGGTCTCCGTGTCTTCAGTTACATCGGTCTCCGTGTCTTCAGTTACGTCGGTCTCCGTGTCTTCAGTTACGTCGGTCTTCAGTTACGTCGGTCTTCAGTTACGTCGGTCTCCGTGTCTTCAGTTACGTCGGTCTTCAGTTACGTCGGTCTTCAGTTACGTCGGTCTCCGTGTCTTCAGTTACGTCGGTCTTCAGTTACGTCGGTCTTCAGTTACGTCGGTCTCCGTGTCTTCAGTTACGTCGGTCTTCAGTTACGTCGGTCTTCAGTTACGTCGGTCTTCAGTTACGTCGGTCTCCGTGTCTTCAGTTACGTCGGTCTTCAGTTACGTCGGTCTTCAGTTACGTTGGTCTCCGTGTCTTCAGTTACGTCGGTCTCCGTGTCTTCAGTTACGTCGGTCTTCAGTTACGTCGGTCTCCGTGTCTTCAGTTACGTCGGTCTTCAGTTACGTCGGTCTTCAGTTACGTCGGTCTTCAGTTACGTCGGTCTCCGTATCTTCCGTTACGTCGGTCTTCAGTTACGTCGGTCTTCAGTTACGTCGGTCTTCAGTTACGTCGGTCTCCGTGTCTTCAGTTACGTCGGTCTTCAGTTACGTCGGTCTTCAGTTACGTCGGTCTTCAGTTACGTCGGTCTCCGTGTCTTCAGTTACGTCGGTCTTCAGTTACGTCGGTCTTCAGTTACGTCGGTCTTCAGTTACGTCGGTCTCCGTGTCTTCAGTTACGTCGGTCTTCAGTTACGTCGGTCTTCAGTTACGTGGTCTCGTGTCTTCAGTTACGTCGGTCTCCGTGTCTTCAGTTACGTCGGTCTTCAGTTACGTCGGTCTCCGTGTCTTCAGTTACGTCGGTCTTCAGTTACGTCGGTCTTCAGTTACGTCGGTCTTCAGTTACGTCGGTCTCCGTATCTTCCGTTACGTCGGTCTTCAGTTACGTCGGTCTTCAGTTACGTCGGTCTTCAGTTACGTCGGTCTCCGTGTCTTCAGTTACGTCGGTCTTCAGTTACGTCGGTCTTCAGTTACGTCGGTCTCCGTGTCTTCAGTTACGTCGGTCTTCAGTTACGTCGGTCTTCAGTTACGTCGGTCTCCGTGTCTTCAGTTACGTCGGTCTTCAGTTACGTCGGTCTTCAGTTACGTCGGTCTTCAGTTACGTCGGTCTCCGTGTCTTCAGTTACGTCGGTCTTCAGTTACGTCGGTCTTCAGTTACGTTGGTCTCCGTGTCTTCAGTTACGTCGGTCTCCGTGTCTTCAGTTACGTCGGTCTTCAGTTACGTCGGTCTCCGTGTCTTCAGTTACGTCGGTCTTCAGTTACGTCGGTCTTCAGTTACGTCGGTCTTCAGTTACGTCGGTCTCCGTATCTTCCGTTACGTCGGTCTTCAGTTACGTCGGTCTTCAGTTACGTCGGTCTTCAGTTACGTCGGTCTCCGTGTCTTCAGTTACGTCGGTCTCCGTGTCTTCAGTTACGTCGGTCTTCAGTTACGTCGGTCTCCGTGTCTTCAGTTACGTCGGTCTCCATGTCTTCAGTTACGTCGGTCTCCGTGTCTTCAGTTACGTCGGTCTCCGTGTCTTCAGTTACGTCGGTCTCCATGTCTTCAGTTACGTCGGTCTCCGTGTCTTCAGTTACGTCGTTCTCCATTGAAACTTAACCATAACCTTAATGTAACACTTGTGAATAAATCTTCAAGTTATATCTTCCAGTCGAAGGCTAAAGTTAAATCTCTTTCTAACTCAAGTTTCTATGCTTTCCATTTATAACATTTACAATACCTGGTCATACTTAAACACACCTCATTAATTAATATTCCATCTGCTGATGCGTATAGACCCGCCTGTTGTCACATGTACCAAATGTGGGTATGGCCACTTTTACACCGAATTTATGACCGGTCAGTTATATTCGGTCAGTTTTACCTTGTCTCACCTAGTTTTACCTAGTTTCACAAACAAATCACCCCCAGAAACCAAATTTATGACAGTAAATGGAAGCAAGGCTCCCCCCTCCCGGTGGTGGCTGTAGACGTCCAGATCTCATCGCCAACAGTGAGCCACAGTGAGTAAAGAAACTTTTTTAATTTGAGTGAACCATAAGAATACTCCTAGGTGCCGCGATGCTAGAGAAGGGCCAGGACTTGGGGTTGACCTTTCATGAACCTCTGGTAGTCGCTGTCGTTGAGCCCTAACACGCAATCACGTGACACTTGTCTGTACAGACCAGCCTGCCAGCATCATCACGTGACCAGCCTGCCACTGGTAGTGTCCAGCCATCTCAGCATGTCTTCCATTAGACCAGACGGGCTTGGAAGGAAACATCCAGTCGGCGTTACTCTTGAAGGAAATTCATTCTGGGAGACCACAAAAGGGGCGCACACCTCACGCTATATTCATAGAGGCTACTTACCTCGGCAACGCCGATGCACCACGAAAAAGGGCGCGGGGGGGGGGCGTAGTCTAGAGATGGTGCACTAATAATACACGGATAAAAAAAAGTGTGTGTGTGTGTGTCTACGGAACGATCTTCGTATGTAGATTTTGATCTTTTGAGATGGTTCAATCGCGTCTGACGTCATCCCACGGTCGGCGCAGTGCCCCCATATCTCACTGTCTGTTTTCAACAGTGGCATGGAACAACGATACTCTGTTGGTATATTTGTATGTTGGTATATTTGTAGGTTTTATGTTTGTATGTATGTTGGTATGTTTGCATGTTGGCATGTTTGTATGTTGGCATGTTTGTATGTTGGTATGTTTGTATTTTTGTATGTTTGTATGTTGTTATGTTTGTATCTTTGTATGTTGGTATGTTTGTATGTTGGTGTGTTTGGCTGTTTGTATGTTTGGATGTTGGTATGTTGGTATGTTTGTATTTTGGTATCAAATGATTTGGTGGAGGGGGCTAAAATTGTGCGCGTTATTTCGCCCCAAGTCTTAAATTAATTAAAGCCCAAACTTTAGGGACATTGGCTTAAACATTTATTGCTCAGGGATTCTCAACTTGTAGAACGGATTTGGATTTTTAGCTTTAACATCTTTTCAGACACTCTTTGCATTTCTGTATTACTTATTCATCCTTCATGTGTTTAGCCCCAGAAATGAATGCTATTTGAGGGCAGAAAAAATAAGATGCTATCGTGTTGCTGTTACCGGAGTTCACTGCATTGAATAGAGATTCTACTCTTGCTTAATCTCTTCTATCGGCGCCCCCTCTCCTAAACCAATTTTTCTATGACCCTTGTTGGTTGTGCAACGTACCACACTTTCTACTGCTCCCGGCCACATCAGTTTACTGCTCTCAACGATACTTCCTACTGCTCCCAGACACACTTGTTACTGCTCTCAAAGGGACTTCCTACTGCTCCCAAAAAGCCACGTCACATCCCAAGCAAATTGCTCATAAGGTCCCCACTATGCAAACACGCATTCTATGCTCGGGACAGTAATGAACCCGGATGAAAGAGAGAACAAAATCCATTAGACACGAAACAATATCTGCCAAAGTTTTAGCTCGCGTGATCGGACGAGATTTCACGATGTGCCAGTTTGTTGCGCTTCACTTCCGCCGGAGCTTCTTGTGAGCAGGGGACATAATGCGATCTACTTTCTTTTCTCGTCTCGACTCTGGTGAACTGGGGAATTAAAGAGAGAGAGGGGAAGAGTGAGAGAGAGAAAGAGAGTGGGCGAGAGAAGGGGAAATTCAGGAAGGCAGCGGAAAGCGTGCGGCAAATAAGTTCGGATTTGTGTGATGCTAATTTTAGTGTATTGTGCAACGGAAACAACAAACAGGCGTCATCATAGTGCTGCCAGGGGCGTCATCATAGTGCTGCCAGGGGCGTCATCATAGTGCTGCCAGGGGCGTCATCATAGTGCTGCCAGGGGCGTCATCGAAATGCTGCCAGGGGCATCGTGATCAGTAAAAGCACGGACAAGTAAACTTGGTGTTCTCAAACAGTAAAACTGCGGATTCATAAGCGCTCGACAAAAAAGTTTGCTGTGATCACGTGGCGAGACGAAATTCGTTGGCAATTTTAAAAGAGACTAAATCAGTGAAAGTAAAACAAATAGAGGGATATAATACATTTATTGTCGTCTATTTCTTTATAGGAGACGAAGGCAAGGGGGTAAGTGGGTGGGCAGTTTCAACGAACATAGGTGGCCAGCATAGTTCTGAGGTGAATGTGCCGTCTTCAGTTAGTGAGATGTCTTGGTTGATAGCTTTCATTGACGACTCTTCCGACTTTTCAAATATCTTTTAGATTCAAAGCTGAGACTGGATTGTACAACTGTTATACCAATAAATCCCAGAAACACACCGTACTAACTAACCAGTAAGCCTACATTATAGTTAACTGAACAACGTCACAGTGACTGGATCTATTAACAAAAATTGTCAACAAACAAAATTAAAAAAAAATAATAATAAAATTGAGCATTATCTTACAAAATGTTGAGAATGTTATTCAATAGACGAATGCAGCTGCACCAGTGGCGTCACCAGGGTGCGGTGGGGGCGGGCCGCCCCGTTGACACCATCACAAGGGGTGACACCAAAATGTACAATTCTGTATATTTCCGTTATTTGGCAGTGGAAGACTCGGAGGAGTTCTATTGGGTAAGTCGTGAGGGGGTGACACCATGAGCTACCGCCCCGGGTGACACCATGAGCTACCGCCCCGGATGACACCAACCCTTGTGACGCCTCTGAGCTGCACCATAAGATTATAAAGATAGTCTCTTGGATGATTGAACAGTTACCGCGGTAAAACCAAAGGCCGCCGACCTGTCCGCACTGAACAGGTTTTAATATCAAGTTATACATGATGAGAGAGAGAGAGTTCTTGTGTCATGATGCATTCAAATACAGACTGTTGTCTCTGGACTTCTGTATCGGTTCCTGGACATGATGGCCGTAGATTGACGTCAGTTCCCCTGTGTTGTAAACATCAATTGTTTTTCGTTCAATCCTGCACTGATTATTGCTGTGGACGTTCAACTTTTGATGTGGTCATCTGACATCGGTCTTTTATCCCAGGCTTGTCATCCGTTCTATTCACACTGTTTGGATTGACGAAAATAAACTCTTTGATGACCTGATTTGCATTTCGTGTGCCATTCATTTGGACATTGACTGCAGTCCGGACTCTCATTTATCAAACACAGCGGTCATTATCATATTTGTGCCGTGCGTGTGTGTTTGTGTGTGTCGGAACTCTCATTTATCAAACACAGCGGTCATCAACATATGTGTGTGTGTTTGCGTGTGTGTGTGTCGGAACTCTCATTTATCAAACACAGTGTCATTAACATATTTGTGTGCGTGCGCGCGTGCCTGTGTGTATATAGGGGTGGTAACCCAAATTAAAATTAATTGAAAATAACGATTTAAAAAAAACTTAAATATGACTGTTAAAAAAACAACACACACACAAACATAAGGTAAAACACCACATGTAACCGATTTGTATATCTATGTTTCTACTTCTGTAACAGTTACTGATTACCCAGCATGCCCGTCAGTTTGTTGGGTTGGGGGGGAGGGGCTTAACTTAGATTCCCGAGGCTGAAATACAAGCCTGGGCCTGGGCCTAGACTTGACCGAGAGGTGTCGAAGGAAATGATAGTGGAAACAGACCAACAGGACAACCCTTCGATTACGAGATTCCTATGTTTCCATATCTCGCAGCCCTGTAACACGCGCAGTTAAAAACAAACCTTATCTTATGTCCATGTTTTCTAATTATGTCCGCAAGGCCATGACTTCTATGACGGACGTTAAGGGAGTGTTGGTAACAGTGTAAGAGTAAGAGTTAAAGGGTTCTGTTCTGTGAGGACGGAGGGCTGATGTCTCCATTATACACAGTCAACAGATATAACTGTATGCCCCCACGTCTGGCCTTATTCTCACCGTCCTGTCATGTCCTACCGTATCTACCCGTGTGCCCCATGTCCTGTCAAATCTCCAATATACTGCCATGGCTTCTAATGTCCTGATATGTCCACCCATCGTTTGACTTGTCCTTCTGTGAACTGCCGCCTTGGGGGAATTATTACATGTTCGCCTTTTTAGACGATTATAATCACCAAAGTCCCCCCGCCCGCCGCTTTCATAATGTTAATATTGTCTAGTGGCTGGATAGAGACTCGCTGCCGCTGACCTCCTGGTGCACTGTCGGAGTTATATCCCTTGTTGGTGCACTGTCGGAGTTATATCCCTTTTTGGTGCACTGTCGGAGTTACATCCCTTTTCTGCTTGGCTGTTGTGTGACGCAGTCAAAGTTGATGCATGGCAACTTCTAAAAGATGTTGGAAACCTTTCGTTCTGATACAAACATCGTTCATTCTGGTACGAACATCTTTCATTCTGGTACGAACATCTTTCATTCTGGTACGAACATCTTTCATTCTGGTACGAACATCTTTCATTCTGGTACGAACATCTTTCATTCTGGTACGAACATCTTTCATTCTGGTACGAACATCTTTCATTCTGGTACGAACTTCTTTCATTCTGGTACGAACATCTTTCATTCTGGTACGAACATCTTTCATTCTGGTACGAACATCTTTCATTCTGGTACGAACATCTTTCATTCTGGTACGAACATCTTTCATTCTGGTACGAACATCTTTCATTCTGGTACGAACATCTTTCATTCTGGTACGAACATCTTTCATTCTGGTACGAACATCTTTCATTCTGGTACGAACATCTTTCATTCTGGTACGAACATCTTTCATTCTGGTACGAACATCTTTCATTCTGGTACGAACATCTTTCATTCTGGTACGAACATCTTTCATTCTGGTACGAACATCTTTCATTCTGGTACGAACATCTTTCATTCTGGTACGAACATCTTTCATTCTGGTACGAACATCTTTCATTCTGGTACGAACATCTTTCATTCTGGTACGAACATCTTTCATTCTGGTACGAACATCTTTCATTCTGGTACGAACATCTTTCATTCTGGTACGAACATCTTTCATTCTGGTACGAACATCTTTCATTCTGGTACGAACATCTTTCATTCTGGTACGAACTTCTTTCATTCTGGTACGAACATCGTTCATTCTGGTACGAACATCTTTCATTCTGGTACGAACATCTTTCATTCTGGTACGAACATCTTTCATTCTGGTACGAACATCTTTCATTCTGGTACGAACATCTTTCATTCTGGTACGAACATCTTTCATTCTGGTACGAACTTCTTTTCATTCTGGTACGAACTTCTTTCATAGAAGTACAAATCACGTTTATTCACTTTTGCACAAACGTCTTATATTCATCGTACAAACCTCTTTTATTCATGCACAAACCTCTTTTATATTCATGCACAAACCCTCTTTTATTCATGCACAAACCCTCTTTTATTCATGCGCCCAAAACTCTTTTATTCATGCAAAAACCTGTTTTAATTCATGCAAAACAACCTGTTTTTATATTCATGCAACAAACCTCGTTTTTAATTCATGCACAAACCTCTTTTATTCATCGCACAAACCTCTTTTAAATTCATGCACGAAAAACCTCTTTTATTCATGCACACAAACCTCTTTTATTCATGCAACAAACCTCTTTTATTCATCCGCACAAACCTCTTATTTATTTCATGCACAAACCTCTTTTATATTCATCGCAAAAACCTGTTCTTAAAATTCATGCAAAAACCTGTTTTATTCATGCACAAACCTCTTTTATTCATGCACAAACCTCTTTTATTCATGCACAAACCTCTTTTATTTCATGCACAAACCTCTTTTATTCATGCACAAACCTCTTTTATTCATGCACAAACCTCTTTTATTCATGCACAAACCTCTTTTATTCATGCACAATACCTCTTTATTCATGCAAAAACCTGTTTTATTCATGCACAAACCTCTTTTATTCATGCACAAAACCTCTTTTATTCATGCACAAAACCTCTTTTATTCATGCACAAACCTCTTTTATTCATGCACAAACCTCTTTTATTTATGCACAAACCTCTTTATTCATGCACAAACCTCTTTTATTCATGCACAAACCTCTTTTATTTATGCACAAACCTCTTTTATTTATGCACAAACCTCTTTTATTTATGCACAAACCTCTTTTATTCATGCACAAACCTCTTTATATTCATGCACAAACCTCTTTTATTCATGCACAAACCTCTTTTATTCATGCACAAACCTCTTTTATTCATGCACAAACCTCTTTTATTCATGCAAAAACCTGTTTTATTCATGCAAAAACCTGTTTTATTCATGCACAAACCTCTTTTATTCATGCACAAACCTCTTTTATTCATGCACAAACCTCTTTTATTCATGCACAAACCTCTTTTATTCATGCACAAACCTCTTTTATTCATGCACAAACCTCTTTTATTCATGCACAAACCTCTTTTATTCATGCACAAACCTCTTTTATTCATGCAAAAAACCTGTTTTATTCATGCAAAAACCTCTTTTATTCATGCAACAAACCTCTTTTATTCATGCACAAACCTCTTTTATTCATGCACAAACACTCTCTTTTATTCATGCACAAACCTCTTTTATTCATGCACAAACCTCTTTTATTCATGCACAAAACCTCTTTTATTCATGCACAAACCTCTTTATTCATGCAAAAACCTGTTTTATTCATGCACAAACCTCTTTTATTCATGCACAAACCTCTTTTTATTCATGCACAAACCTCTTTTATTCATGCAAAAACCTCTTTTATTCATGCACAAACCTCTTTTATTTATGCACAAACCTCTTTTATTCATGCACAAACCTCTTTTATTCATGCACAAACCTCTTTTATTTATGCACAAACCTCTTTTATTTATGCACAAACCTCTTTTATTTATGCACAAACCTCTTTTATTCATGCACAAACCTCTTTTATTCATGCACAAACCTCTTTTATTCATGCACAAACCTCTTTTATTCATGCACAAACCTATTTCAGGTATGGACCACTTTCACTCTGGTACAAATATATTCCATTCAGATATACACACTCTTTCATTCTGTTCTCTCATTTGGTACAAACTTTACCGGTAATAAAACCTCCATAAAAATTAAGATCATAAAACAAAACGGGCGAAAAACATTGAACAACACAATAAAAAATGAAGTTTTATGAATTTATTTCCTTTGTGCTTCAGCCTCTAGACTCTAGACTCTAGGATTACAAAATCAATGGCGGCTGCTGTTAACATCTCTTTAAAACAATATTGCCTTTGATAAATGCATAGAAAAATAGAAACATTAGATCTATAATGGCTAAAAAAATGTACGTTAAATACTGTTCTGGCCTGTAAAAGTGGGTCATTATAACATACATGAACATATCAGTAGTTGTATTGTAAAAATAAGTCACATTATTGGCAGTTTACAATTTTCAATCATTATTTTCCTTTATGAAATACACTCAAAATGTTTTTTTAAAGAAAAGAAAATCGAATTTAGAATACGTGGTGTCACGCGGAGTCACGTTCTGAGGGCATGAAGCATCAAATCAACTCATGGGACAATCCGTGGTGCGCCTGTCCGAATCCTTGTGTGGACACTTGACCCGACAGTATGTCTTAACTGAGGGTCTCCTTGTCGAACATGTACTCGCCGAGCCCGGGCCCCACACGTTTGAGGTTGGTGATGTGTCCACTGATCTCCTTGATGGACTTGACCTGCTCCTCCAGGAACTCGCATTCCAGGAAGTCGGCCATCTTTTAGGGAGGGACAATACAGAAACAAGGGAAATAGTTTTAAAAAGTTATCGACAAATGCTTGCTTACTGCTTTGAAGTTTGAGCCGAGTGAAAAGTTGGTTTTGTTTATAGGATAAAACATTTATGAGCCCCTTAACAAGACGTAAAATGTTGTGTTTTTTTTTATAGTCAAAAAGACCTGCGGGACAATATAAAAAAAGAGGACAAAAAGAGGGGAAGAAAACAGTGAGATTAGTTTCGTTTCAGTCAACAGAGCATGTTTAATTGTGAACTATATACTTTTTGGAGCACGCTGTAGAAAGTGCGGGCTGTCAGCAGTGGCGTTGGTGAGGTTAGTGCCAACAGGATACTATTCCAAACACTACCATCCCACCACTACCATCACACCCACTACCATCCCACCTACTACCATCCCACCCACTACCATCCCCACAACTACCATCCCACCCACTACCATCCCACCCACTACCATCCCACCTACTACCATCCCACCCACTACCATCCCACCCACTACCATCCCACCTACTACCATCCCACCCACTACCATCCCACCTACTACCATCCCACCCACTACCATCCCACCTACTACCATCCCACCTACTACCATCCCACCTACTACCATCCCACCCACTACCATCCCCACAACTACCATCCCAAGGTAAAGTCATTGCAGTCTCTCACCTGAGCGTCCTCGTGACTGGTGCACAGCTTGTGCATGTCCAGCAGTGATTGGTTGACGCTCTTCTCCAGCTGCAGGGCCACCTGCATGGCGTCCAGTCCAGTCCCCCACTCGTCACGCTCTGGTTTCTGTAGAGATAGAGATCAAAAGTAATTTTAAAAAAACCTTTACAGTTACATTTTGATACATGCCTGGCGTGTAAATGAGGAAAGCATTCGCTATAGACCGCATGTTAATATTTTAGTGGTAGCAAGCAAGGAATTTAATTTTCGTGGGTCGGTAATCAAGTCTGCGTTTTGCTTTTAGGCCAGTAAGTATAAAATCATGTTATCTGGGATAGTTCACGATGAGGACAAAATCTTTTGGTTGTATAAAGTGAAATGTAATTAATTTAAAATATTTTTTTTTGTTTAAGTGAACTAACGAATTAATAAAATATTTGGAGAAAAAAATGATGCACTATTGAACTTCTCTCCAAAAGTTGATCGTGGAGATTGGTCCAATGGGTTTAAGCCCATTTTCGTTTAGCGGCATTGATTTTTAAAACCCAGTTTTATAGCCTACCTTAATGTCCTGAAGGACAATGCGCCCCCCTCTCTTGGTCTGATAGGACATCAGCTTCTCTGCGTGCTCCCGCTCTTCTTTGGAGAGGTTCTTGAAAAACTTTGAGAACCCTTGTAGAGCGACGTCATCACGTTCGAAGAAGAAGCCCTGAAATTCGTGGTAAGGAATGGGTTAAAAAAAGGCCATGGTATAGAATGGGTTAAAACAACGCCATGGTATAAGAATAGGTTAAAATATATCAGTGACTTGCAATAGTTTAATGACTTCCCCAATATGGTCGCCAGATGAAGCCACGTCAGTGATCGACTGGTGTGCATATAGGGCAAGTTCTTGAAGGTTAGCTATTGACCGTTTTGTGCTAAAGTGGTCCACGGTATTGGCACTGTCAGCGTTGGCTGGTCACTAGTTTGACGTTAGCTGGCCACTAGTATGACGTTAGCTGGCCAATAGTTTGACGTTGGCTGGCCACTAGTTTGACGTTAGCTGGCCACTAGTTTGACATTGGCTGGTCACTAGTTTGACTTTGGCTGGCCACTAGTTTGACGTTAGCTGGCCACTAGTTTGACGCCAAAGTTGTTAATTGGAATCGAGGAATACATCAACCTCACACGTCATAGACTCATTGTGTTATTATGTCTTCACGACCATCTTGAGTTCAGTTGGAACGTGTTACATGCTCTTAAAGCACTTCATTTAAAGTAAAACAACAACCTCTTTCGATTAATATTTCAAAATAGTTATGGTGAAAGATAGTATTTATTTGTTCAAAGAAACATGACACTATAGTGTATGGAACTTGTGTTATGGAACTTCTTCTTTACTCATATGAGCGTGCAACCCCCTTACCTATGACTTTATGGGAAATTATTGCGTGTGGGGGCAAATACGTTTTTAAAAAAAAGATAGCAGAATTATTCATTCTATTGCCTTCTAACATAACTATACCGACATTCTATTGTCTTCTAACATAACTATACCGACATTCTATTGCCTTCTAACATAACTATACCGACATTCTATTGCCTTCTAACATAACTATACCGACATTCTATTGTCTTCTAACATAACTATACCGACATTCTATTGCCTTCTAACATAACTATACCGACATTCTATTGCCTTCTAACATAACTATACCGACATTCTATTGTCTTCTAACATAACTATACCGACATTCTATTGCCTTCTAACATAACTATACCGACATTCTATTGCCTTCTAACATAACTATACCGACATTATATTGCCTTCTAACATAACTATACCGACATTCTATTGTCTTCTAACATAACTATACCGAAATTCTATTGCCTTCTAACATAACTATACCGAAATTCTATTGTCTTCTAACATAACTATACCGAAATTCTATTGCCTTCTAACATAACTATACCGACATTCTATTGTCTTCTAACATAACTATACCGAAATTCTATTGTCTTCTAACATAATTATACCGAAATTCTATTGTCTTCTAACATAACTATACCGACATTCTATTGCCTTCTAACATAACTATACCGACATTCTATTGCCTTCTGACATAACTATACCGACATTCTATTGCCTTCTAACATAACTATACCGACATTCTATTGCCTTCTAACATAACTATACCGAAATTCTATTGTCTTCTAACATAACTATACCGACATTCTATTGCCTTCTAACAAAGCTATACCGAACATTCTATTGCGTTATAACAAAACTATACCGACATTCTATTGCCTTCTAACATAACTATACCGACATTCTATTGCCTTCTGACATAACTATACCGACATTCTATTGCCTTCTAACATAACTATACCGACATTCTATTGCCTTCTAACATAACTATACCGACATTCTATTGCCTTCTGACATAACTATACCGACATTCTATTGCCTTCTAACATAACCATACCGACATTCTATTGCCTTCTTGCAAACTTCACCTGCTAAAAGTATACATGTTTCACCCGCTGAATCCGCCCCGTATTCCCTACAAAAACCACTAAGGACTCAATCAACTCACCATGGACTGGTAACAGTAGCTGGCGTAGAGCTCCATGTTGATCTGACGATTGACGCCCGCCTCGCTGTCCTGGTGGTAGTTCTGACGGCACTGACTCAAGTGAAGAGACATCTTTGGTTGTTGACTCACGTCCTAAGTTACCCTGAGATGGTGTGACAAAAGTTTGTTGGTAAACAATCTGAGAGTTTAAATCTAAGTTTGGTGAAAGCTTTGAGATTTGCCCGTACGTTCCCTGACGCAGCAAGACAAATGACTGAAGAAACCACGGACAGCCACGGGCTTATATACTAGTAGAGAACCGCCTCGTCACCTTGCTACGTCACATTGTTTTTGGACTGACCTACGGGACGAGGTGCTGTCGAGGGGTCAAGTGCCGAGATAACCTCACACGGCGTTCGTTTTCTCAGGGTTAAGTTTTATAATCGTTCTTAAAATAAGATAAGGGAAATCTTCATCATGTCAACACATAGTTTTAAATTGATTCTTCATTGAAGCCTTCTCAGATATAATTATAAATAAACACTTCAAAATAGTTTACATACTAGAAACAAAAATTGCTTTAGATCATTGAAAATGTTTATAAGGGAGATAGCTCATAGAGAGATATTAAAATAACTGCTGTTGTTTGTGACAACATATTCACATGTTTAAAACACAATTATTCTATTGAAGATATGAGCAATAGATTTAGGTCAGAAAAAAACATCCACCTCACCCTTTTACAGCTTCAAGTAGAGATCTGGCTCAAAACTTGACGCTTGTTGACCAAACTTGACGGATGTTGACCAAAACTTGACGCTTGTGGACCAAACTTTGACGGATGTTGACAAACTTGACGGATGTTGACCAAAACTTGACGGATGTTGACCAAAACTTGACGGATGTTGACTAAACTTGACGGATGTTGACCAAACTTATTGTGATGTTGATGTGTATAATATCAGAGAGTTGGATAATACAAAATGCACTACTACACTCTACAGACTCTGTCAGGGTTAAACACTACCAGTTAAAAAAAAACAAAAAAACATAAACACCAACAAAACTCGGGAATGTGTTCGATTATGTCGCCATTAACTCGGGAATGTGTTCGGTTATGTCGCCATTAACTCGGGAATGTGTTCGGTTATGTCGCCATTAACTCGGGAATGTATTCGGTTATGTCGCCATTAACTCGGGAATGTGTTCGGTTATGTCGCCATTAACTCGGGAATGTGTTCGGTTATGTCGCCATTATTTAAACTGAAGAAGTAAAATACAGCTCAAGGTCACCAACAAAAACATACATCTCAGTCGTACCTAAAATTGACATGAAATAATTTGTTATGAAATAAAACTTGACGCCAACTTGACGCCTCCAACTTGAACGAAGTTTACGCCTCTGACTAATCATGTACAATCTATCAAATAGTTTACGCCTCTGACTTCTCATGTACAATCTGTGAAAGATTTTACGCCTCTGACTTCCCATGCACACTCTGTGAAAGAGTTTACTCCTCTGACTTCCCATGCACACTCTATGAAAGAGTTTACGCCTCTGACTTCCCATGTACAGTCTATGAAAGAGTTTACGCCCCTGACTTCCCATGTACAGTCTATGAAAGAGTTTACGCCCCTGACTTCCCATGTACAGTCTATGAAAGAGTTTACGCCCTGACTTCCCATGTACAGTCTATGAAAGAGTTTACGCCTCTGACTTCCCATGTACAGTATATGAAAGAGTTTACGCCTCTGACTTCCCATGTACAGTCTATGAAAGATTTAAAAATCTATGGAGCTGGATCAATGGCTTATTTCGACCGTATTTGTCTGAGGCTAAGAGGGAGAGTATTCCCCTTGTTAGTCACACGTAACAACTTTATTAAGCACCGGGTGCATCTGCCCCGGATCTCCATTTTCCCACAATTCCAACTCTAAGTGATATAATATTAAGTTGGAATAATTGGAACATGTTTTCATTTGTGGAACTGCCTAACATTCAATGGAATTCCCACCTCCTCAGTGCCCCCCCCCCTTAACCAATTAGGGTTGTTTACCATTACCGTTGGTGGACATTGGATTCATCGTCAGGTGATCATTATCTGTTCTTGGGTTGACCCCATTAAAGGTCAATGTCAGGCATCACGTGGTGGTTGTTGGTGTGGTGGTGTTGGGGGGGGGGTGTACTGGTAAGTGAAGTGATTCTTCCATGATGTTGACGTATCACAGGACGACATCAGGTCAGCTGACATTCCTCCGGCACGTACGGCCATTGGGCAGTTTTATCATCAGGTCTGTTGTCTGATGATTAGAAACATTCCTTGCCATTCAACCCCCCCCCCTTTCGTGGATTGTAACTTTTAAAAACTAGTACTCAACACCTTCGTCAGGCATATATGACGTCACATCGTTTATTACTCCAGACAAACAACCGACTCAGCTCCTAATCGTCTGGTTTTGTATTCGAAAGTCACCTGACAGAGGTTCAAATCCTGCATGTGATGGATGTTTTCTGGAGTTATGCCCCCTTTTTTTAGATTTGCTGATTTGTCCTGTTACTGTTCTTGTCTCAAAAGCCAAAAATAAATAAATAAATATTACCGTATCATAAATCATATTCTTACTCTTCATGCCAACTAAAATGTTGTGTAACAATATTTTTTTTAAAGCTGAAAGGACATTTCTATTTTTTTTTAAATTTATGTTTTAATTTCATTTTTTAAGAGGGCAGAATTACGACCTTCTCAACGTCGAACATTAACATTATATGAACATCCATTATTAGCCAGCTTCTAACGAGGTGCGATGTTTCATTGTAGCCTAGAGACGTGGGTGCGAGAGGACGAGGAAGTGTCGCGTTGCACATTGTGAATTATTCAACAAAACACTGGGCCGCCAAGTCACTGGCTGCTTTGAATGCTGACAACTTTTGTTGGGGTAGAGCAGTGGTTCTCAAACTTTTTTGGCCTACCGCCCACTTTCCAGTAAAAATATTACTCAGCGCGCGCCAAAAATATTTTTTAATTTTTTTTAAAATTATTCTAACACAAGGATAGGCAAAACTACGATCCGCGGGACACATGCGGCCAGTCAGAGTATAGTATGCGCCCCGTAGGCATGTGGCGATCTTGTGTCATGTTAATTTTCTTTGCTTAGAATTTTTGATATACTTTTGACATTTTATTCCCAGCATTTGATTCGAATCTAGAGATATATAATCGGTTTTATGGCTTAAGAATCATTAGTCATTGTTAACATACCTGTTCGAAACTACATTTCAGCTCAACCAGAATTGGCTTTTGTTTACGATTTACATTTCGAACGCTTTTGAATATTTGTGATTTAAAAGCAAATAGACGTTGATTTAACAATGAGTGCTACTTTCAAAGAAAGTAAGATTGAGAACGAATGTCTTTTTCAAATGACGAATTAACTGTTAAATATTGCTTCACGAGCGTTGGGAGAAAAGCAGCCTGCTTGCTGTGCCGTGTGTAAAAAGATACGACCAAACAAAACATTTGTGTTTCGGGCACAATTTAACGAACCAAGAGAGAATAATTAACCTTAAAAACACTTTTTTAAAAACTAGTCTTATATTAAAAATGCACTAATTTTCTACTTTTTAAATCCTTATATTAACTTCGCGGCCGTCTCTGTCTGTCGTCATCTCATCATCTCATGGGCGGGCGGGCGGAAAAACAAAATTCGAAAATGACCCACTTCCCGTGATTCGATCTAGCTGAAATTTGGCACACTGACCCGTCTGACCTAACAATGCATCGTATCAAAATTTCAGATCGATCGAACGTACCGTAATTAAATTAATGCATTTTTAGTTTATCCTTATATGAGGTATGTAATTCAAATTCACGGTTTGTTATTGTTTTTTTCCCACGTGAAAGTTTGAGTTGACGCATTGAGGCGACCCATCGAAGTACCGGGGTGCTTTTGTTTACATTTTACGTGTCACGCTGACCTCGGTCAAGCGAATCGGTGACCAGACTTTTCCCCTCTCCCCCTCCCAACCACCCCCCCTAGGGTTATGAAGCAAAGTTGTGTTAAGACAGATTCAGTCTATAAATGTTTGTCGTGTTTGAAAATAATCAATACTGTTAGTTATGTCTCATATATAAGGGATTTATAGTCAAAAACGTTTGTTTTTACGGGTTTCTTTTATTATGCTTTCACCGCCCCCTTACAGTTATTCACCGCCCCCCAAATTGACCCGTGGCCTTCACCGCCCCCCCCCTAGATCGCTTCAGCGCCCACAAGGGGGCGGTAGCGCCCACTTTGAGAATCACGGGGGTAGAGGAACGAGTTTTTAAAAATTGTTTGGTCACAGCGATGTCTCTGTTTCTTTTGGTCACCTTGCAAAATTACCCCTTTAAATTCTTCGACTTCTCTACAATTATAGATAGTTCAGCCCGCATCATTCACAAATACCATATTTTCCGAGATGAAATGTTTATAAAAAGTTTTACAAGTATTCGGGGCCATCTACTTCAAACAAGAGTCCAGCCCCTCCACTTGTGGGGACCAACCACCCCCACATTGACCTCCCCTGAGACAAGGTCACCGGTAAAGTACATGAAGTGTTGTCGTTTCTCGGCATCAGGGTCCAGGTTACTGGCAGCGAGACGGGAATATCCAATGGACGACTTAAATGACCACTGGCCAGCGACCGACTGAAAGCCAGTCTTTATTGTGCGGATCACACTTCATATAGACAACTTCTTTTCACGCGTCTACTTTAGTGATCAACATTTTTGACAAGTTGTTTAAAGTCACAACTGAGTCTTCCATCCTCCCCCACTTTATGCATAAAGATTTAGGAATCGCCATGGGGCCCACGCACTTTGGTAGAAAATCTGGTTTTAAATCCTTTCAATTTTATTAATACCATCGTTATTTGCAAATCCTTTCAACTATCGTCCAACTACTTCATTTTACTGTAAAGATTTCTATGAATCTCAGAAATTATGAACAAAGCATTTAATTTTAAAAAAAGATGAATAAATGAATCTGTATGTATGGCATCTTTCCTTCTGCGAACGACGTTATATTTATTTACCTGTTTAGATTGCAGCTCTTCGGGTGGCTGATGAGACCAATCCACGATTGGCGGTCTCTATTAAAACAGTATTCAAATTAGAAATCTATTTACACGTTTGTTTATTATAATAATTCTTTTCCCCTTCATTTGTCATTGTTGTTTGATTGAGGTAATCAACTTAACAACTAATGTTTAGGTAAACTACAACTTAACAACTAATATTTAGGTAAACTACAACTTAACAACTAATGTTTAGGTAAACTACAACTTAACAACTAATGTTTAGGTAAACTACAACTTAACAACTAATGTTTAGGTAAACTACAACTTAACAACTAATGTTTAGGTAAACTACAACTTAACAACTAATGTTTAGGTAAACTACAACTTAACAACTAATGTTTAGGTAAACTACAACTTAACAACTAATGTTTAGGTAAACTACAACTTTACAACTAATGTTTAGGTAAACTACAACTTAACAACTAATGTTTAGGTAAACTACAACTTAACAACTAATGTTTAGGTAAACTACAACTTAACAACTAATGTTTAGGTAAACTACAACTTAACAACTAATGTTTAGGTAAACTACAACTTAACAACTAATGTTTAGGTAAACTACAACTTAACAACTAATGTTTAGGTAAACTACAACTTAACAACTAATGTTTAGGTAAACTACACTTAACAACTAATGTTTAGGTAAACTACAACTTTACAACTAATGTTTAGGTAAACTACAACTTAACAACTAATGTTTAGGTAAACTACAACTTTACAACTAATGTTTAGGTAAACAACTTTACAACTAATGTTTAGGTAAACTACAACTTAACAACTAATGTTTAGGTAAACTACAACTTAACAACTAATGTTTAGGTAAACTACAACTTAACAACTAATGTTTAGGTTAACTACAACTTAACAACTAATGTTTAGGTAAACTACAACTTAACACTAACTAATGTTTAGGTAAACTACAACTTAACAACTAATGTTTAGGTAAACTACAACTTAACAACTAATGTTTAGGTAAACTACAACTTTACAACTAATGTTTAGGTAAACTACAACTTAACAACTAATGTTTAGGTAAACAACTTTACAACTAATGTTTAGGTAAACTACAACTTAACAACTAATGTTTAGGTAAACTACAACTTTACAACTAATGTTTAGGTAAACTACAACTTAACAACTAATGTTTAGGTAAACTACAACTTAACAACTAATGTTTAGGTAAACAACTTTACAACTAATGTTTAGGTAAACTACAACTTTACAACTAATGTTTAGGTAAAACTACAACTTAACAACCAATATGTAGACTCAAGCATCAGTAAATATTTATTATACAGTACTGCACATTTTTTTCTTTAATGAAATCTCGTCAAAATGTAAGACTTCTATAACAAAATCTTCCCCCACCGAGTTAGAGTCTGCATTAGACGTTCCAGAAAGTGCACACTTTAATCTATTTTGTCATGAAATCTGCTTGACCTTGAACTGCCATTGCCAGTTTTAACTATCTACTAAGTCAGATTTCTCAATTTAAGTTATAGTCTCTTCTTATTAGTTAAAACATTAAGAATGTATCACAGTTCCGTATACAAAAACAAAAAGCTGAAACCTTCACTCATTGAAGGACGGCAAACCTTAGACCGGAAGTGGCTATCTCTCGCAACCCTCTCCCCCTCACCCCGTCTCGGATTGTCCATTAATTCCCCCTTCTATCCATCAGTGATAAGATTTTCTAGGTTAGATTTGATTATAGGCGCATGTCCGTGCTGGAAATTCCAGATGTCGAAGACAGACCGGGGCCATTCCGAGAAATAGATAACAGAAAGGGCGAAAGGAAATGGGCAACAGGAAACGGGTAACTCGAAATATAGGTAATAGGAAAAGGGGAGCATGGGATGGGCAACGAAGATAGAGGTAATAGGAAAAGGGCAGCATGGAATGGGCAACAAAAGATAGAGGTAATAGGAAAAGGGCAGCATGGAATGGGCAACAAAAGATAGAGGTGATCGGAAAAGGGCAGCATGGAATGGGCAACAAAAGATAGAGGTAAACAGCAAACAACAGGTGTCAACTAATAAGTACATAAGAGTTGGCAGTAAGAACTCACTGGGAATGTTGTTTATCTTTAAATATTCTTCTAAGTACCAAATTGTTTGCTTGTTGTTTTGTACGTCGTTATCGACGTTTAAAGTGATGAAGATTTGCTCAACACGTTGACCTCACTCTCTGAATTCTCTCGCCCAAAACCATCTGATCCAGCAGCAAGACGTTGTTGAGACGGCTTGGAATAGGGTTGGGTGCAGTGGATGACCAGGACGACCTGTGTGTCTCTTAGCACTCCACAAATGCTTTGCTGTGTATCGCCTCTTGCCCGTTGGCTCATAGAAGATCCAGCGCGCAGGCAGACGGAACCAGTCTTCACACGCTGGGTAGACGGATCCCACTTTACCGAGGTTTGTAACTAGGAAATACGTAAGAGGCGGCAGGGAAGATCTCACTGGGGATGTTGTTTATTCTCTATAACTTATAACATTCCCTCTCTGACTTGACACACAGCGTTCAAAGACAACTGAAGGCGTCCCGCTGTTTGTCATTTATGTAAGTGTTGATTACAGGTTACTTTTAAATTGTTCAACAATTTGCGATCCTTAACAGACATGGTCATGTGTGACACATCACTTTCGGACATGGTGACCTAACAGTTTCTAATCATTTGTACTGTATCTAGGCCAGTGTTGTCCAACTAAACTGGTAAAACAATTTTCGCGGCACACCTCACAAAAAAAACAAGAAATCAGTGTTTATTCAAAAGATGTTTCATAATTAATGAGATACTTGAGCGTTTTCTTTGGAGCAGTTGAGCTCAAAACGCGGCTCATTGCTGGATAAGCAAACTCATTTCTCTGTCTATCATCTGCAGTCTTTCACGTTTGACGTATGCGAGCAGTTGCGCCTTTCCGCTGATGTCAGTACTTTCATCGATTTGCATTGCCCAGAGCTTTTGGATGTCGTCGGCTTCCGCAAAATGCTCTTTAATTTGATTGTCCAAATCTGTCGAAATGTCAGCAATCCGACGTCCCATCGTCTGGTGAGACAGTGGAATCTTATTTATTTTTTCAACAGCGTCGGGTCCCAACTCCATAGTCTCAACTGTGATTCGTAAAGACGGCAATATGATTGTCTCAGCGTCCAAATGAGATTTCTTTTGTTTGACCAAAATATTCGCAATTTTATAGCTTGCTAACTGAGCTTTGACAGGAATTGAGGAAAATTTCTTCATTATTTTTTTATTGCTGCTCTAAGTTGGACCGTATGGATGCAAAATAACTTTTCGGCTTGTCTTTCAATCCTGGATGATTTGAGTTCAGATGCCGCTTCAGTTTACTGGGGTTCATGGACTCGTTGGACAATGCCATGTTACAATTAAGGCAAAACGGAAGAGAAGGATCATTTGCACATTGTATGAAACCACACTCAAGATATTCCTCGTGATATTTCCGTTTGGTAACATTGTTCTTGGATTTCGCAGCTCTCTCTCCATTTTGATGCTCGCTGGAATCCTTCTGGCTTCTCTTCAAAAAATTATCCATAGCCGTCTGTAATTAAAAGTTTTTAAAAAAGTGAACAGCAGGAAAGGGTTTTTATTTACTTACAACAGATATTTATTCCCAATGGAGTAGAGACATTTTGTAGCTTTCAAGAGACTCTCACAACCAGAACAAAACAAACATGAAACGTTTTTATTCAATTATTTTTCGGTTAAGGATATTTTTTTTCAAAACTTGAAGGTTCGAAAAGCCTAGCAATTTATGGTATTTTTGAAATCTTTCGCGGCACACTAAAATTTTCTCGCGGCACACCGGTTGGACAACACTGACCTAAGCAAAACTTTATGAAAATAATAATTTTTAAAAAAATGCATGTAAAACAAAAGTGATAAAAAATATAAAGACAAGGGGAAAAACAGAAATAAAACAAAGAGTTCTTGATCGTTAGCCGCACCAGTTTTCGCACATCGGTATCTAAAAATAGATTTAGTTTAAACTGCAATAAATGGGATTCAGGACTAGTCGCTGTCCAAACACGGAAGTCAGACACTCTCGCACACAAATTGTTTCCCAGGCTTCCACTTCCGGTACCATTTAAGGACCATTGGCGAGTCTGTGAGAAGCCGGGTCAGGTGGTGGATTAAGGAGGTGACATGAGTGGGGGGGGTGAGGCGCGGGCACGCCTGGCTTTGTTTCTCAACTATTATTTAAAATGTAAGTTCAGCAGTAATGTGGGTGAGAAGATGTCTCTTTTGTTAATGAACCCCCCCCCCACACAGCTTTACACCACAATTCTCATCTCCATCACAACCAACACATCGCTCACACCATCAATGTACCCTTCACTACTCGAGTATCACCAGAAGCTTTATGTTACACATCGTAGTCACTTATGGTACGCATCGGAGACATTGGGGGTTTGAACGTCCTGATGCGAGTACTACTGGTAGGTGAGATAGTCTGGTCCTCTCTAGATGTGGATACAACTGGTCCTCTCTAGATATGGGTACAACTGGTCCTCTCTAGATATGGGTACAACTGGTCCTCTCTAGATATGGGTACTATTGGTCCTCTCTAGATATGGGTACTATTGGTCCTCTCTAGATATGGGTACAACTGGTCCTCTCTAGATATGGGTACTATTGGTCCTCTCTAGATATGAGTACAACTGGTCCTCTCTAGATATGGGTACTATTGGTCCTCTCTAGATATGGGTACAACTGGTCCTCTCTAGATATGGGTACTATTGGTCCTCTCTAGATATGGGTACAACTGGTCCTCTCTAGATATGGGTACTATTGGTCCTCTCTAGATATGGGTACAACTGGTCCTCTCTAGATATGGGTACTATTGGTCCTCTCTAGATATGGGTACAACTGGTCCTCTCTAGATATGGGTACTATTGGTCCTCTCTAGATATGGGTACAACTGGTCCTCTCTAGATATGGGTACTATTAGTCCTCTCTAGATATGGGTACAACTGGTCCTCTCTAGATATGGGTACTATTGGTCCTCTCTAGATATGGGTACAACTGGTCCTCTCTAGATATGGGTACTATTGGTCCTCTCTAGACATGGGTACAACTGGTCCTCTCTAGATATGGGTACAACTGATCCTCTCTAGATATGGGTACTATTGGTCCTCTCTAGATATGGGTACTATTGGTCCTCTCTAGATATGGGTACTATTGGTCCTCTCTAGATATGGGTACATCTGGTCCTCTCTAGATATGGGTACAATTGGTCCTCTCTAGATATGGGTACATCTGGTCCTCTCTAGATATGAGTACATCTGGTCCTCTCTAGATATGGGTACATCTGGTCCTCTCTAGATATAGTTTCATCTAGTACCGTCTAGTTATCTAGAAATGGGTAAAAAATGTCTATGTTTAAAATGCCTGTTATTGACACGAGAGAGCTGCAAGCCTAGCTCAGTTCCTTTATATAATATTCCATATAAAATATTGACTCCAACAAGTGTATTAGCACAGGCTTTAATACGAGCCCACGGCCCTGTATGAGATTACAAGCAATATTTTAATGACACATAATATCATTTAAACACCAAGCTTTGCCTTGAAAGCCGACTGTAGAACAGGTGGGTATTTGTGTGATGGTAACTCACCGGCCATGTATCGACAGTGGTATTTGTGTGATGGTAACTCACCGGCCAGGTATCAACAGTGGTATTTGTTTGATGGTAACTCACCGGCCAGGTATCGAGTTCTTCCGCCCTGATCAGATATTACATTAATGAGTTCAGTTTTGTTTTGGTTTTATTTCATCTTATTGAAAATTGTCAGGGGACACCACCGAGACAAGATGACGGTCGTACGTGTAAATGATTGATGTGATCATTCAGTTGTCGTCGTGCCCATTGGGAGATCACGTCATACAGGCATCAGACGTGCGTTCTTCTTTTTACTCTACATCTCATACTCTCTTTTACTCTACATCTCATACTCTCTTTTACTCTACATCTCATACCCTCTTTTACTCTACATCTCATACTCTCTGTTACTCTACATCTCATACTCTCTTTTACTCTACATCTCATACTCTCTTTTACTCTACATCTCATACTCTCTTTTACTCTACATCTCATACTCTCTTTTACTCTACATCTAATACTCTCTTTTACTCTACATCTACTACTCTCTTTTACTCTACATCTCATACTCTCTTTTACTCTACATCTCATACACTCTTTTACTCTACATCTCATACTCTCTTTTACTCTACATCTTATACACTCTTTTACTCTACATCTCATACTCTCTTTTACTCTACATCTAATACCCTCTTTTACTCTACATCTCATACTCTCTTTTACTCTACATCTCATACTCTCTTTTACTCTACATCTCATACTCTCTTTTACTCTACATCTCATACTCTCTTTTACTCTACATCTCATACACTCTTTTACTCTACATCTCATAACCTTTTACTCTACATCTCATACTCTCTTTTACTCTACATCTCATACACTCTTTTACTCTACATCTCATACTCTCTTTTACTCTACATCTCATACTCTCTTTTACTCTACATCTCATACTCTCTTTTACTCTACATCTCATACTCTCTTTTACTCTACATCTCATACACTCTTTTACTCTACATCTCATACCCTTTTACTCTACATCTCATACTCTCTTTTACTCTACATCTCATACTCTCTTTTACTCTATATCTCATACTCTCTTTTACTCTACATCTCATACTCTCTTTTACTCTACATCTTATACTCTCTTTTACTCTACATCTCATACTCTCTTTTACTCTACATCTCATACTCTCTTTTACTCTACATCTCATACTCTCTTTTACTCTACATCTCATACACTCTTTTACTCTACATCTCATACTCTCTTTTACTCTACATCTCATACACTCTTTTACTCTACATCTCATACTCTCTTTTACTCTACATCTCATACCCTCTTTTACTCTACATCTCATACTCTCTTTTACTCTACATCTCATACCCTCTTTTACTCTACATCTCATACCTTGTTTTACTCTGCATCTCATACTCTCTTTTACTCTACATCTCATACTCTCTTTTACTCTACATCTCATACTCTCTTTTACTCTACATCTCATACCCTCTTTTACTCTACATCTCATACCCTCTTTTACTCTACATCTCATACTCTCTTTTACTCTACATCTCATACTCTCTTTTACTCTACATCTCATACCCTCTTTTACTCTACATCTAATACTCTCTTTTACTCTACATCTCATACTCTCTTTTACTCTACATCTTATACTCTCTTTTACTCTACATCTCATACTCTCTTTTACTCTACATCTCATACTCTCTTTTACTCTACATCTCATACTCTCTTTTACTCTACATCTCATACTCTCTTTTACTCTACATCTCATACTCTCTTTTACTCTACATCTCATACCCTCTTTTACTCTACATCTCATACCCTTTTACTCTACATCTCATACCCTCTTTTACTCTACATCTCATACCCTTTTACTCTACATCTCATACTCTCTTTTACTCTACATCTCATACCCTCTTTTACTCTACATCTCATACCCTTTTACTCTACATCTCATACTCTCTTTTACTCTACATCTCATACCCTCTTTTACTCTACATCTCATACCCTTTTACTCTACATCTCATACCCTCTTTTACTCTACATCTCATACCCTTTTACTCTACATCTCATACCCTCTTTTACTCTACATCTCATACCCTTTTACTCTACATCTCATACCCTCTTTTACTCTACATCTCATACACTCTTTTACTCTACATCTCATACACTCTTTTACTCTACATCTCATACCCTTTTACTCTACATCTCATACTCTCTTTTACTCTACATCTCATACTCTCTTTTACTCTACATCTCATACTCTCTTTTACTCTACATCTCATACTCTCTTTTACTCTACATCTCATACCCTCTTTTACTCTACATCTCATTACCTCTTTTACTCTACATCTCATTACCTCTTTTACTCTACATCTCATACTCTCTTTTACTCTACATCTCATACTCTCTTTTACTCTACATCTCATACTCTCTTTTACTCTACATCTCATACTCTCTTTTACTCTACATCTCATACCTTGTTTTACTCTACATCTCATACTCTCTTTTACTCTACATCTCATACTCTCTTTTACTCTACATCTCATACTCTCTTTTACTCTACATCTCATACTCTCTTTTACTCTACATCTCATACTCTCTTTTACTCTACATCTCATACCCTCTTTTACTCTACATCTCATACCTTGTTTTACTCTGCATCTCATACTCTCTTTTACTCTACATCTCATACTCTCTTTTACTCTACATCTCATACTCTCTTTTACTCTACATCTTATACTCTCTTTTACTCTACATCTCATACCCTCTTTTACTCTACATCTCATACCCTCTTTTACTCTACATCTCATACACTCTTTTACTCTACATCTATACTCTCTTTTACTCTACATCTCATACTCTCTTTTACTCTACATCTCATACTCTCTTTTACTCTACATCTCATACTCTCTTTTACTCTACATCTCATATCTCTTTTACTCTACATCTCATACCCTCTTTTACTCTACATCTCATTACCTCTTTTACTCTACATCTCATTACCTCTTTTACTCTACATCTCATACTCTCTTTTACTCTACATCTCATACCCTCTTTTACTCTACATCTCATACTCTCTTTTACTCTATATCTCATACTCTCTTTTACTCTACATCTCATACCTCTTTTACTCTACATCTCATACTCTCTTTTACTCTACATCTCATACTCTCTTTTACTCTACATCTCATACCCTCTTTTACTCTACATCTCATACCTTGTTTTACTCTACATCTCATACTCTCTTTTACTCTACATCTCATACTCTCTTTTACTCTACATCTCATACTCTCTTTTACTCTACATCTCATACCCTCTTTTACTCTACATCTCATACTCTCTTTTACTCTACATCTCATACTCTCTTTTACTCTACATCTCATACTCTCTTTTACTCTACATCTCATACCCTCTTTTACTCTACATCTCATACCCTCTTTTACTCTACATCTCATACTCTCTTTTACTCTACATCTCATACTCTCTTTTACTCTACATCTCATACTCTCTTTTACTCTACATCTCATACTCTCTTTTACTCTACATCTCATACTCTCTTTTACTCTACATCTCATACTCTCTTTTACTCTACATCTCATACTCTCTTTTACTCTACATCTCATACTCTCTTTTACTCTACATCTCATACCCTCTTTTACTCTACATCTCATACCTCTTTTACTCTACATCTCATACTCTCTTTTACTCTACATCTCATACTCTCTTTTACTCTACATCTCATACTCTCTTTTACTCTACATCTCATACCCTCTTTTACTCTACATCTCATACTCTCTTTTACTCTACATCTCATACTCTCTTTTACTCTACATCTCATACTCTCTTTTACTCTACATCTCATACTCTCTTTTACTCTACATCTCATACTCTCTTTTACTCTACATCTCATACTCTCTTTTACTCTACATCTCATACTCTCTTTTACTCTACATCTCATACTCTCTTTTACTCTACATCTCATACTCTCTTTTACTCTACATCTCATACTCTCTTTTACTCTACATCTCATACTCTCTTTTACTCTACATCTCATACTCTCTTTTACTCTACATCTCATACCCTCTTTTACTCTACATCTCATACCCTCTTTTACTCTACATCTCATACTCTCTTTTACTCTACATCTCATACTCTCTTTTACTCTACATCTCATACTCTCTTTTACTCTACATCTCATACTCTCTTTTACTCTACATCTCATACTCTCTTTTACTCTACATCTCATACTCTCTTTTACTCTACATCTCATACCTCTTTTACTCTACATCTCATACCTCTTTTACTCTACATCTCATACCTCTTTTACTCTACATCTCATACTCTCTTTTACTCTACATCTCATACCCTCTTTTACTCTACATCTCATACTCTCTTTTACTCTACATCTCATACTCTCTTTTACTCTACATCTCATACTCTCTTTTACTCTACATCTCATACTCTCTTTTACTCTACATCTCATACTCTCTTTTACTCTACATCTCATACTCTCTTTTACTCTACATCTCATACTCTCTTTTACTCTACATCTCATACTCTCTTTTACTCTACATCTCATACTCTCTTTTACTCTACATCTCATACTCTCTTTTACTCTACATCTCATACTCTCTTTTACTCTACATCTCATACTCTCTTTTACTCTACATCTCATACTCTCTTTTACTCTACATCTCATACTCTCTTTTACTCTACATCTCATACCTCTTTTACTCTACATCTCATACTCTCTTTTACTCTACATCTCATACTCTCTTTTACTCTACATCTCATACCTCTTTTACTCTACATCTCATACTCTCTTTTACTCTACATCTCATACTCTCTTTTACTCTACATCTCATACCCTCTTTTACTCTACATCTCATACTCTCTTTTACTCTACATCTCATACTCTCTTTTACTCTACATCTCATACTCTCTTTTACTCTACATCTCATACTCTCTTTTACTCTACATCTCATACTCTCTTTTACTCTACATCTCATACTCTCTTTTACTCTACATCTCATACTCTCTTTTACTCTACATCTCATACTCTCTTTTACTCTACATCTCATACTCTCTTTTACTCTACATCTCATACTCTCTTTTACTCTACATCTCATACCCTCTTTTACTCTACATCTCATACCCTCTTTTACTCTACATCTCATACTCTCTTTTACTCTACATCTCATACCCTCTTTTACTCTACATCTCATACTCTCTTTTACTCTACATCTCATACCCTCTTTTACTCTACATCTCATACCCTCTTTTACTCTACATCTCATACCCTCTTTTACTCTACATCTCATACCCTCTTTTCTCTTTAAAACATAATAATTAAAACTGTATTTCTCTTTAAATTTCTTTATTTTAATACTTTAAAAAAAATCTAACTTTTTTTTTATCTTTGGCGCTCTTTTTAACATGTATTTCTGCTGATTCCATTCTCAAAAAGATTAAGACATATGTTATAATGAAATAACAACTGATGTATCCACCGCTCGCCTTCCCTCGTAACTCGACCCATTTTTCACCTGTTTCTGTTTCTACACCAGTTAACAACGAGAAAAATTGAATTAATAATTCAGTGGGAGGGGGTGTCGCATAGAATGTGGAAAACTTGCATCTCTCGGCATGACCTCGTGTAGTGTAATGGATGGACGTCTGTGTAGTGCTGATATTCTATTACAACTGCAGCATGATTGAGGCGGCCTAATCTTTACAAGGTGCAAATTGTCAGACCTCCATGGCGTGTGGGGTGGGGGGGGGAAGGACTTCCGGAGGTAATTTTAAACACGTGATTTAAGTTGTGTCGTGTTGACCCAAATTGTCATGAGTGGACATTGACCCAGTTTGTCATTGAGTGGGCATTGACCCAGTTTGTCATTGAGTGGACATTGACCCAGTTTGTCTTGAGTGGACATTGACCCAAATTGTCATGAGTGGACATTGACCCAGTTTGTCATTGAGTGGCCATTGACCCAAATTGTCATGAGTGGACATTGACCCAGTTTGTCATTGAGTGGCCATTGACCCAAATTGTCATGAGTGGACATTGACCCAGTTTGTCATGAGTGGACATTGACCTAAATTGTCATGAGTGGACATTGACCCAGTTTGTCATTGAGTGGACGTTGACCCACTTTGTCTTGAGTGGACATTGACCCTAGGACGAAGGTACACGGGCCTTTGGACAGTGGACCAGAGAATTGAAAGAGAAAGTTAGAATGGACATTAGAATGTGGCAATGTAAAAACAAAAAGATTCACATTGGCACAGAGAGATTGTTAATTCAAAGGTTCGTTGTTCCGTGTGCAAAGTAAAACACGGTTGATGTGGTCGGGGTTGGTGTGAACTCGGCACGTGAATGTAAAGTAAACAAGAGCAGACGGATAATACATATGCTTATATATAGATAAAATAAAAAGTTCAATAATTTAATAACGGTACATTCGATCGAGATGAAATTTTGATACAATGCATTGTCATCCAAGACCTATCTGTGGTAAAATTTTGAGATTTCTAGAACCATTTGAAGTGGTTTAATTTTACGTTGGCAGATTTGAAAAATTGTGGACAGACAAACAAACAGGAACGAAAGTGAGTTAATAAAAACGTGGTAATAAAATAATAGTGTGCAAAGTTCCACAACATCCATTTTTCGTAAATTATTATTATTTTTTAAATTTTCTGCGCGGTAATTCTAACCTGCTGCGCGGCGTCGGATAGATATCTGCTCAGCCGCTCAGTTTTAAGGGAACGTTACCCCTAACGTGTCGCATCTATACACATACCGGGGAGGTCAGGGCGGCAGAAAAGTCCCTCTCAAAGGAATCGAATCCATTTCGATCCGTTTGATGTCCACACAGGACGACTGTTTTATATAATGAGGTCACGCTGTGTTTGCAAAGCTCTTCAAATACGTCACTGTTGACGTACACCAAATAGGTCACTGTTGACGTACACCAAATAGGTCACTGTTGACGTACACCAAATAGGTCACTGTTGACGTACACCAAATAGGTCACTGTTGACGTACACCAAATAGGTCACTGTTGACGTACACCAAATAGGTCACTGTTGACGTACACCAAATAGGTCACTGTTGACGTACACCAAATAGGTCACTGTTGACGTAAACCAAATAGGTCACTGTTGTCGTCCACCAAATAGGTCACTGTTGACGTCCACCAAATATGTCACTGTTGACGTACTTTGAATACACAATCAAATGGGACGTGTTGAGGACTGCGCCAGACGTATCAAAGATTAATGTAGATCAAAGATTAATGTAGATCAAAGGTTAATGTAGATCAAAGATTGATGTAGATCAAAGATTAATGTAGATCAAAGATTAATGTAGATCAAAGATTAATGTAGATCAAAGATTAATGTAGATCAAAGATTAATGTAGATCAAAGATTAATGTAGATCAAAGATTAATGTAGATCAAAGATTAATGTAGATCAAAGATTGATGTAGATCAAAGATTGATGTAGATCAAAGATTAATGTATATCAAATATTAATGGAGATCAAAGATTAATGTAGATTAAAGATTAATGTAGATCAAAGATTAATGTAGATCTAAGATTAATATAGAGGTTTACACCTAGACAGACACATAGACAAACACATAGAAAGGCACATAGACAGACACATAGACAGACACATAGACAGACACAAAGACAGACACATAGACAGACACAAAGACAGACACATAGACAGACACATAGACAGACACAAAGACAGACACAAAGACAGACACAAAGACAGACACATAGACAGACACAAAGACAGACACATAGACATAAACATAGACAGACATAGTCTGTAAGAAACTGTTTAAAAATCATTTCTATCATTCCAACACAACTTCAGTGATTGGCGCGTCTGGTTACATATACGTTCAAGTTAATATGTATACAGTATAAATAATAGATGAGGACACGTTAAAGAAAAGCCTTTCCATAATGAATCATGTTTACACGTTAATAGAGATGTAATCCATAATCCTTCAGCAAAGTCAGTCATTCAATTACAAATATTGTCAGTCATTCAATTACAAATTGTCAGTCATTCAATTACAAATATTGTCAGTCATTCAATTACAAATATTGTCAGTCATTCAATTACAAATTGTCAGTCATTCAATTACAAATATTGTCAGTCATTCAATTACAAATAATGTCAGTCATTCAATTACAAATATTGTCAGTCATTCAATTACAAATATTGTCAGTCATTCAATTACAAATATTGTCAGTCATTCAATTACAAATATTGTCAGTCATTCAATTACAAATATTGTCAGTCATTCAATTATAAATATTGTCAGTCATTCAATTACAAATATTACCTTCGGATCGCTGAAATCCACATCTAATGGGAAGAGAGTGAGATGAGGGGGTAGGGGGGGCGTGTCAATTTTAGCCAGCAGCGCGTCACTTCCGTCCAGGATGGCTTTGATTTTGTTAATGACGTCGCTCGGTTTAACTCCGCCATCTTGCCGGCGGTGGCAGACGTTTGAGCCGTTAGTACTCGTGGGATGCAGGTCACCATCTTTGCATGTTAGTACTCGTGGGATGCAGGTCACCATCTTGGCACGTTAGGCAAAGTCCCCCTTCGGCAGTCAAATATACTCAGTTCTCTGCCCTTGTATATACTCAGTTCTCTGCCCTTGTATATACTCAGTTCTCTGCCCTTGTAAATACTCAATTCTCTGCCCTTGTATATACTCAGTTCTCTGCCCTTGTATATACTCAGTTCTCTGCCCTTGTATATACTCAGTTCTCTGTCCTTGCATACACTCAGTTCTCTGCCCTTGTATATACTCAGTTCTCTGCCCTTGTATATACTCAGTTCTCTGCCCTTGTAAATACTCAATTCTCTGCCCTTGTATATACTCAGTTCTCTGCCCTTGTATATACTCAGTTCTCTGCCCTTGTATATACTCAGTTCTCTGCCCTTGTATATACTCAGTTCTCTGCCCTTGTATATACTCAATTCTCTGCCCTTGTATATACTCAGTTCTCTGCCCTTGTAAATACTCAGTTCTCTGCCCTTGTATATACTCAGTTCTCTGCCCTTGTATATACTCAGTTCTCTGCCCTTGTATATACTCAGTTCTCTGCCCTTGCATACACTCAGTTCTCTGCCCTTGTATATACTCAGTTCTCTGCCCTTGTATATACTCAGTTCTCTGCCCTTGTAAATACTCAATTCTCTGCCCTTGTATATACTCAGTTCTCTGCCCTTGTATATACTCAGTTCTCTGCCCTTGTATATACTCAGTTCTCTGCCCTTGTATATACTCAGTTCTCTGCCCTTGTATATACTCAGTTCTCTGCCCTTGTATATACTCAGTTCTCTGCCCTTGTAAATACTCAATTCTCTGTCCTTGTATATACTCAGTTCTCTGCCCTTGTATATACTCAGTTCTCTGCCCTTGTATATACTCAGTTCTCTGCCCTTGTATATACTCAGTTCTCTGCCCTTGTATATACTCAGTTCTCTGCCCTTGTATATACTCAGTTCTCTGCCCTTGTAAATACTCAGTTCTCTGCCCTTGTATATACTCAGTTCTCCGCCCTTGTATATACTCAGTTCTCTGCCCTTGTATATACTCAGTTCTCTGCCCTTGAATACACTCAGTTCTCTGCCCTTGTAAGCCGCAAGCCTAAGATTTCCTTACTTTCAATGAAATCATGGCCCCCTAAAACCAAAGACCTGCCGTTATGTGATGTAACCATAAAGTAAGAGATCTTTTCTGACTATTACTTATTATTGTCTAGTCCAGAAAGATCTTTAAATTCCTCTGAAGTGAGTTGTAAAAACATTAGTGGTAAAAACATTAGGGGTAAAAACATTAGGGGTAAAAACATTAGGGGTAAAAACATTATTGGTAAAAAAATTAGGGGTAAAAACATTAGGGGTAAAAACATTATTGGTAAAAACATTATTGGTAAAAACATTATTGGTAAAAACATTAGTGGTAAAAACATTCCAAATGACAGTTAATGCCTCAGACAGCAACAAACGCCACCTAAGTTGCAACACGTCAATCACACTGATAGCACTTCAAACGATAATAATACATTCCTAATGGAATGTTATTGAACATAGCAATATTCCCATTTAATGCATAGCACTATAAAGCCTACCCCACTGCCCCATTTACATATGTCCACTTTCCACACCATAAAAAACAACTTCTCTGAAGCTCTCTTCAACTGATTTTGAGAAGATTTGTAAAAAAAATTCAACACATATTAATTTAACATTAAAGCTCAACCTGAGTTTGATCCCGACTGATCACAGCATTTCCTGGTCTCATGTCATACTTCAATATAGAGGGGCTAAGTAAATATTTGGGTTTGGTTCGGAGATGCAAGATTTAGTTTGGATTCAAAGAAATGCCTGTGGCTGGACACATATCATACAAGTTACAGGCCGTGTGGCTAGTCACCTATCATACAAAGGTACAGGCCGTGTGGCTAGTCACCTATCATACAAAGGTACAGGCCGTGTGGCTAGTTACATATCATACAGAGCTACAGGCCTTGTGGCTAGTCACATATCATACAAAGCCACAGGCTGTGTGGCTAGTTACATATCATACAGAGCTACAGACCGTGTGGCTAGTCACATATCATACAAAGCTACAGGTCATGTGGATAGTAACCTATCATACAAAGGTACAGGCCGTGTGGCTAGTCACCTATCATACAAAGGTACAGGTCGTGTGGCTAGTCACATATCATACAAAGCTACAGGCCGTGTGGCTAGTCACATATCATACAAAGCTACGGGTAGTGTGGCTAGTCACATATCATACAAAGCTACAGGCACTGTGGCTAGTCACATATCATACAAAGCTACAGGCCGTGTGGGCTAGTCACATATCATACAAAGCTACAGGTCATGTGGCTAGTCACATATCATACAAAGCTACAGGCCGTGTGGCTAGTCACATATCATACAAAGCTACAGGCCGTGTGGCTAGTTACATATCATACAAAGCTACAGGCCGTGTGGCTAGTCACATATCATACAAAGCTACAGGTCATGTGGCTAGTCACATATCATACAAAGGTACAGGCCGTGTGGCTAGTCACATATCATACAAAGGTACAGGCCGTGTGGCTAGTCACATATCATACAAAGGTACAGGCCGTGTGGCTAGTCACATATCATACAACGCTACAGGCCATTTGGCTAGTCACATATCATACAAAGCTAAAGGCCGTGTGGCTAGTACATATACAAAGCTACAGGCCGTGTGGCTAGTCACATATCATACAAAGCTACAGGCCGTGTGGCTAGTCACATATCATACAAAGCTACAGGCCGTGTGGCTAGTTACATATACAAAGGTACAGGCCATGTGGCTAGTCACATAACATACAAAGCTACTGGTCAAGTGGCTAGTCACATATCATACAAAGCTACAGGTCGTGTGGCTAGTCACATATCATACAAAGCTACAGGCCGTGTGGCTAGTCACATATCATACAAAGCTACAGGCCGTGTGGCTAGTCACATATCATACAAAGGTACAGGCCGTGTGGCTAGTCACATATCATACAAAGCTACAGGCTGTGTGGCTAATTACATATACAAAGGTACAGGCCGTGTGGCTAGTCACCTATCATACAAAGGTACAGGCCGTGTGGCTAGTCACCTATCATACAAAGGTACAGGCCGTGTGGCTAGTTACTTATCATACAGAGCTACAGGCCTTGTGGCTAGTCACATATCATACAAAGCCACAGGCTGTGTGGCTAGTTACATATCATACAGAGCTACAGACCGTGTGGCTAGTCACATATCATACAAAGCTACAGGTCATGTGGATAGTCACATATCATACAAAGGTACAGGCCGTGTGGCTAGTCACATATCATACAAAGGTACAGGTCGTGTGGCTAGTCACATATCATACAAAGCTACAGGCCGTGTGGCTAGTCACATATCATACAAAGCTACAGGGTAGTGTGGCTAGTCACATATCATACAAAGCTACAGGTCATGTGGCTAGTCACATATCATACAAAGCTACAGGCCGTGTGGCTAGTCACATATCATACAAAGGTACAGGTCGTGTGGCTAGTCACATATCATACAAAGCTACAGGCCGTGTGGCTAGTCACATATCATACAAAGCTACAGGCCGTGTGGCTAGTCACATATCATACAAAGCTACAGGCCGTGTGGCTAGTCACATATCATACAAAGCTACAGGCCGTGTGGCTAGTCACATATCATACAAAGCTACAGGTCATGTGGCTAGTCACATATCATACAAAGCTACAGGCCGTGTGGCTAGTCACATATCATACAAAGCTACAGGCCGTGTGGCTAGTTACATATCATACAAAGCTACAGGCCGTGTGGCTAGTCACATATCATACAAAGCTACAGGTCATGTGGCTAGTCACATATCATACAAAGGTACAGGCCGTGTGGCTAGTCACATATCATACAAAGGTACAGGCCGTGTGGCTAGTCACATATCATACAAAGCTACAGGTCATGTGGCTAGTCACATATCATACAAAGCTACAGGCCGTGTGGCTAGTCACATATCATACAAAGCTACAGGCCGTGTGGCTAGTCACATATCATACAAAGGTACAGGCCGTGTGGCTAGTCACATATCATACAAAGCTACAGGCCGTGTGGCTAGTCACATATCATACAAAGGTACAGGCAGTGTGGCTAGTCACATATCATACAAAGGTACAGGTCGTGTGGCTAGTCACATATCATACAAAGGTACAGGTCGTGTGGCTAGTCACATATCATACAAAGCTACAGGTCATGTGGCTAGTCACATATCATACAAAGCTACAGGCCGTGTGGCTAGTCACATATCATACAAAGGTACAGGCCGTGTGGCTAGTCACATATCATACAAAGGTACAGGCCGTGTGGCTAGTCACATATCATACAAAGCTACAGGCCGTGTGGCTAGTCACATATCATACAAAGCTACAGGCCATGTGGCTAGTCACATATCATACAAAGCTACAGGCCGTGTGGCTAGTCACATATCATACAAAGCTACAGGCCGTGTGGCTAGTCACATATCATACAAAGCTACAGGCCGTGTGGCTAGTCACATATACAAAGGTACAGGCCGTGTGGCTAGTCACATATCATACAAAGCTACAGGTCGTGTGGCTAGTCACATATCATACAAAGCTACAGGTCGTGTGGCTAGTCACATATCATACAAAGCTACAGGCCGTGTGGCTAGTCACATATCATACAAAGCTACAGGCCGTGTGGCTAGTCACATATCATACAAAGGTACAGGCCGTGTGGCTAGTCACATATCATACAAAGCTACAGGCTGTGTGGCTAATTACATATACAAAGGTACAGGCCGTGTGGCTAGTCACCTATCATACAAAGGTACAGGCCGTGTGGCTAGTCACATATCATACAAAGGTACAGGCCGTGTGGCTAGTCACATATCATACAAAGCTACAGGCCGTGTGGCTAGTCACATATCATACAAAGCTACAGGCGTGTGGCTAGTCACATATCATACAAAGCTACAGGCCGTGTGGCTAGTCACATATCATACAAAGCTACAGGTCATGTGGCTAGTCACCTATCATACAAAGGTACAGGCCGTGTGGCTAGTCACATATCATACAAAGGTACAGGTCGTGTGGCTAGTCACATATCATACAAAGCTACAGGCCGTGTGGCTAGTCACATTTCATACAAAGCTACAGGGTAGTGTGGCTAGTCACATATCATACAAAGCTACAGGTCATGTGGCTAGTCACATATCATACAAAGCTACAGGCCGTGTGGCTAGTCACATATCATACAAAGGTACAGGTCGTGTGGCTAGTCACATATCATACAAAGCTACAGGCCGTGTGGCTAGTCACATATCATACAAAGCTACAGGCCGTGTGGCTAGTCACATATCATACAAAGGTACAGGCCGTGTGGCTAGTCACATATCATACAAAGCTACAGGTCGTGTGGGCTAGTCACATATCATACAAAGCTACAGGCCGTGTGGCTAGTCACATATCATACAAAGCTACAGGCCGTGTGGCTAGTCACATATCATACAAAGCTACAGGCCGTGTGGCTAGTCACATATCATACAAAGCTACAGGCCGTGTGGCTAGTCACATATCATACAAAGCTACAGGTCATGTGGCTAGTCACATATCATACAAAGGTACAGGCCGTGTGGCTAGTCACATATCATACAAAGGTACAGGCCGTGTGGCTAGTCACATATCATACAAAGGTACAGGCCGTGTGGCTAGTCACATATCATACAAAGCTACAGGCATGTGGCTAGTCACATATCATACAAAGCTACAGGCCGTGTGGCTAGTCACATATCATACAAAGGTACAGGCCGTGTGGCTAGTCACATATCATACAAAGCTACAGGTCGTGTGGCTAGTCACATATCATACAAAGCTACAGGCCGTGTGGCTAGTCACATATCATACAAAGGTACAGGTCGTGTGGCTAGTCACATATCATACAAAGCTACAGGTCATGTGGCTAGTCACATATCATACAAAGGTACAGGTCGTGTGGCTAGTCACATATCATACAAAGCTACAGGCCGTGTGGCTAGTCACATATCATACAAAGGTACAGGCCGTGTGGCTAGTCACATATCATACAAAGGTACAGGTCGTGTGGCTAGTCACATATCATACAAAGGTACAGGTCGTGTGGCTAGTCACATATCATACAAAGCTACAGGTCGTGTGGCTAGTCACATATCATACAAAGCTACAGGCCGTGTGGCTAGTCACATATCATACAAAGCTACAGGCCGTGTGGCTAGTCACATATCATACAAAGGTACAGGCCGTGTGGCTAGTCACATATCATACAAAGCTACAGGCTGTGTGGCTAATTACATATACAAAGGTACAGGCCGTGTGGCTAGTCACCTATCATACAAAGGTACAGGCCGTGTGGCTAGTCACCTATCATACAAAGGTACAGGCCGTGTGGCTAGTTACTTATCATACAGAGCTACAGGCCTTGTGGCTAGTCACATATCATACAAAGCCACAGGCTGTGTGGGCTAGTTACATATCATACAGAGCTACAGACCGTGTGGCTAGTCACATATCATACAAAGCTACAGGTCATGTGGATAGTCACCTATCATACAAAGGTACAGGCCGTGTGGCTAGTCACCTATCATACAAAGGTACAGGTCGTGTGGCTAGTCACATATCATACAAAGCTACAGGGTCGTGTGGCTAGTCACATATCATACAAAGCTACAGGTCAGTGTGGCTAGTCACATATCATACAAAGCTACAGGCCGTGTGGCTAGTCACATATCATACAAAGCTACAGGCCATGTGGCTAGTCACATATCATACAAAGCTACAGGCCGTGTGGCTAGTCACATATCATACAAAGCTACAGGCCGTGTGGCTAGTCACATATCATACAAAGCTACAGGTCATGTGGCTAGTCACATATCATACAAAGCTACAGGCCGTGTGGCTAGTTACATATCATACAAAGGTACAGGTCGTGTGGCTAGTTACATATCATACAAAGTTACAGGTCATGTGGCTAGTCACATATCATACAAAGCTACAGGTCATGTGGCTAGTCACATATCATACAAAGCTACAGGCCGTGTGGCTAGTCACATATCATACAAAGGTACAGGCCGTGTGGCTAGTCACATATCATACAAAGCTACAGGCCGTGTGGCTAGTCACATATCATACAAAGGTACAGGCAGTGTGGCTAGTCACATATCATACAAAGGTACAGGTCGTGTGGCTAGTCACATATCATACAAAGGTACAGGTCGTGTGGCTAGTCACATATCATACAAAGCTACAGGTCGTGTGGCTAGTCACATATCATACAAAGCTACAGGCCGTGTGGCTAGTCACATATCATACAAAGCTACAGGCCGTGTGGCTAGTCACATATCATACAAAGGTACAGGCCGTGTGGCTAGTCACATATCATACAAAGCTACAGGCCGTGTGGCTAGTTACATATCATACAAAGGTACAGGCCGTGTGGCTAGTCACCTATCATACAAAGGTACAGGCCGTGTGGCTAGTCACCTATCATACAAAGGTACAGGCCGTGTGGCTAGTTACTTATCATACAGAGCTACAGGCCTTGTGGCTAGTCACATATCATACAAAGCTACAGGTCATGTGGATAGTCACCTATCATACAAAGGTACAGGCCGTGTGGCTAGTCATCTATCATACAAAGGTACAGGTCGTGTGGCTAGTCACATTTCATACAAAGCTACGGGTAGTGTGGCTAGTCACATATCATACAAAGCTACAGGTCATGTGGCTAGTCACATATCATACAAAGTTACAGGCCGTGTGGCTAGTCACATATCATACAAAGGTACAGGCACTGTGGCTAGTCACATATCATACAAAGCTACAGGTCGTGGGGCTAGTCACATATCATACAAAGCTACAGGTCATGTGGCTAGTCACATATCATACAAAGCTACAGGCCGTGTGGCTAGTCACATATCATACAAAGCTACAGGCCGTGTGGCTAGTTACATATCATACAAAGCTACAGGCCGTGTGGCTAGTCATATATCATACAAAGGTACAGGTCATGTGGCTAGTCACATATCATACAAAGCTACAGGTCATGTGGCTAGTCACATATCATACAAAGCTACAGGTCGTGTGGCTAGTTACATATACAAAGTTACAGGCCGTGTGGCTAGTCACATATCATACAAAGCTACAGGTCATGTGGCTAGTCACATATCATACAAAGCTAAAGGCCGTGTGGCTAGTCACATATCATACAAAGGTACAGGCCGTGTGGCTAGTCACATATCATACAAAGGTACAGGCCGTGTGGCTAGTCACATATCATACAACGCTACAGGCCATTTGGCTAGTCACATATCATACAAAGCTAAAGGCCGTGTGGCTAGTACATATACAAAGCTACAGGCCGTGTGGCTAGTCAAATATCATATAAAGCTACAGGCCGTGTGGCTAGTCACATATCATACAAAGCTACAGGCCGTGTGGCTAGTTACATATACAAAGGTACAGGCCATGTGGCTAGTCACATAACATACAAAGCTACTGGTCAAGTGGCTAGTCACATATCAAAAAAGCTACAGGCCGTGTGGCTAGTTACATATACAAAGGTACAGGTCGTGTGGCTAGTTACATATCATACAAAGCTACAGGTCATGTGGCTAGTCACATATAATACAAAGCTACAGGTCATGTGGCTAGTCACATATCATACAAAGCTACTGGCCGTGTGGCTAGTCACATATCATACAAAGGTACAGGCCGTGTGGCTAGTCACATATCATACAAAGCTACAGGCCGTGTGGCTAGTCACATATCATACAACGGTACAGGCCGTGTGGCTAGTCACATATCATACAAAGGTACAGGTCATGTGGCTAGTCACTTATCATACAAAGCTACAGGTCGTGTGGCTAGTCACATATCATACAAAGGTACAGGTCGTGTGGCTAATCACATATCATACAAAGCTACAGGCCGTGTGGCTAGTCACATATCATACAAAGGTACAGGCCGTGTGGCTAGTCACATATCATACAAAGGTACAGGTCGTGTGGCTAGTCACATATCATACAAAGCTACAGGTCGTGTGGCTAGTCACATATCATACAAAGCTACAGGCCGTGTGGCTAGTCACATATCATACAAAGCTACAGGCCGTGTGGCTAGTCACATATCATACAAAGGTACAGGCCGTGTGGCTAGTCACATATCATACAAAGCTACAGGCTGTGTTGCTAATTACATATACAAAGGTACAGGCCGTAGGGCTAGTCACATATCATACAAAGGTACAGGTCGTGTGGCTAGTCACATATCATACAAAGCTACAGGCCGTGTGGCTAGTCACATATCATATAAAGCTACAGGCCGTGTGGCTAGTCACATATCATACAAAGGTACAGGCCGTGTGGCTAGTTACATATCATACAAAACTACAGGCTGTGTGGCTAATTACATATACAAAGGTGCAGGCCGTATGGCTAGTCACATATCATACAAAGGTACAGGTCGTGTGGCTAGTCACATATCATACAAAGCTACAGGTCATGTGGCTAGTCACATATAATACAAAGCTACAGGCCGTGTGGCTAGTCACATATCATACAAAGGTACAGGCCGTGTGGCTAGTCACATATCATACAAAGGTACATGTCGTGTGGCTAGTCACATATCATACAAAGCTACAGGTCGTGTGGCTAGTCACAAAACATACAAAGCTACAGGTCGTGTGGCTAGTCACATATCATACAAAGCTACAGGTCGTGTGGCTAGTCACATATCATACAAAGGTACAGGCCGTGTGGCTAGTCACATATCATACAAAGGTACAGGCCGTGTGGCTAGTCACATATCATACAAAGGTAAAGGTCTTGTGGATAGTCACGTATCATACAAAGCTACAGGTCGTGTGGCTAGTCACATATCATATTTAAAGCCACAGGTCGTGTGACTAGTCACATATCACACAAAGCTACAGGTCGTGTGGCTAGTCACATATCATACAAAGCTACAGGTAGTGTGGCTAGTCACATATCATACAAAGGTACAGGTCATGTTTAGTCACCTATCATACAAAGGTACAGGTCGTGTGGCTAGTCACATATCATACAAAGCTACAGGCCGTGTGGCTAGTCACATATCATACAAAGGAACAGGTCATGTGGCTAGTCACCTATCATAGAAAGCTACAGGTCGTGTGGCTAGTCACATATCATATACAAAACTAGAGGTCGTGTGGCTAGTCACATATCATACAAAGCTACAGGTCGTGTGGCTAGTCACATATCATACAAAGCTACAGACCGAGTGGCTAGTCACATATCATACAAAGGTACAGGTCGTATGGCTAGTCACCTATCATACAAAGCTACAGGTCGTGTGGCTAGTCACATATCATACAAAGGTACAGGCCGTGTGGCTAGTCACATATCATACAAAGCTACAGGCCGTGTGGCTAGTCACATATCATACAAAGGTACAAGTCGTGTGGCTAGTCACCTATCATACAAAGGTACAGGTCGTGTGGCTAGTCACATATCATACAAAGTTACAGGCCGTGTGGCTAGTTACATGTCATACAAAGGTACAGGCCGTGTGGCTAGTCACGTATCATACAAGTTACAGGCCGCGTCCTGTCTAGTTATTGTATGAATCTTGTCCTAGGTGCGAATCTTCCCCAAATTTTCTGGAAACTCAAGGCAGTACAACTCTGCCTCGACCAAAGGACTACTGAGAAAATGGTTTTAAAAATGTGCACGTCTGTGCCATGAAATAAACGGACCGGAAGCTTGAGAAAAATGCTCGCACTACTTGCACGAGGCTATTTATTCTGTAAGCAATGTTGAAAACTTTGAACTGCTGCCTTCTGGCATATTTACGGCCTCGGCCTGGTCTCGGCCCAGGCAGTCGGCATAAATCACGAGCTATTCCATTAAACCATCGATTGGGGAGGGGGGGCGGGGGCAGCGAGGAGAGCGAGTCTTGTATTTGGGAGATTGAAACTGAAATCAGAAGTTTTAGTTTTGAAGTCGTCTTACTTGTTTGATCTCTGCCTTCAGTTCTAACACCGCTGATGAGATGACTGTTGATGAGATTACTGTTGATGAGATTACGGTTGATGAGATGACTATTGATGAGATGACTGTTGATGAGATGACGGTTGATGAGATGACTGTTGATGAGATGACTTTTGATGAGATGACTGTTGATGAGATGACTGTTGATGAGATGACTGTTTATGATATGACTGCTGATGAGATGACTGTTGATGAGATGACTGTTGATGAGATGACTGTTGATGAGATGACTGTTGATGAGATGACTGTTGATGAGATGACTGTTGATGAGATGACTGTTGATGAGATGACTGTTGATGAGATGACTGTTGATGAGATGACTGTTGATGAGATGACTGTTGATGAGATGACTTTTGATGAGATGACTGTTGATGAGATGACAGTTGATAAGATGACGGTTGATAAGATGACTGTTGACTTTGAACTTAAGAAGTCTTAAGCCCAGTTTCGGCTGGTCAGTGTGAAGATGATCCAACTATCACTAAATTACCGCCCTTGAGCTGTGGCACTTGGTAAAGCTAGGTCATCGAAAAAATAAATAGATTTAAAAAAAGATTTTAAAAAACCACATTTTTATAAGTGGACTAGAAAGAAGAAAATAAATTAAAACTTATAAGTTCAAGTACTTTGATTTCATATGACTAAAAACATAGCAGACGGATACACATGCTTATATAGAGATAAACTAAAAAATGCATTAATTTAATTACGGTACATTCGATTGATCTCAAATTTTGATACAATGAATTTTCATCAAAGATCTATCTGTGGTAAAATTTTGAGATCTATAGGACCAGCAGAAATGGTTAAATTTTTCGTTGGCAAATTTGAAAAATTGCAGACAGACAAACAGGACGAAAGCAAGTTAATAATAAAAACGTGGTAATAAACCCAACCACTTGGAAACATGAGAGATGAACAGAACCGTTCCTAACTCAATATGGGTTAGTGTTGAGTATCAGGAGGTCGTGGAATGAGCGCCCCCTCCCCCACCCAGCCAACTTTCCCCATTAAATTTTGACAGTTGTGTTCAGTTTTTAAAAATTCTATCTAAATTCTGTCTATGACACTTCCTTCTTTTAAACATAAATATTTGAATGCGTTGTTGTAAGAGAACGGTGGGGCAGACGTGGTAACGGCTATTTCCTTCAACTACATGAGCGACATTTGCTGCACACTGAAGAGTTTTGTTTTCTTAAAAGTTAACTAAGTTGTTCTCGGGCGTCTAAGGCGCCAACTTTTGTCAAAAGTCCAAGGAACTTACATGAATGTTATTGCGTGCGTTCGAATCAGTGTGTCCGACAACCATAAATTGGTATGTGAATGTTCGAATCAGTGTGTCCGACAACCATAAATTGGTATGTGAATGTTCGAATCAGTGTGTCCGACAAACAAAAATTGGTATGTGAATGAGTTCAATAATAAATAGATGTAAAAACAAAGTTTTAAACTATAAATCCCTTATATATGAGACATAACTAAAAGTAGTGATTATGTTTAAACGCAACATTTACAGACTGAAACAGAATTATCTCCCCTGGCTTTAAAACCGGGCGCAGGGACGGTAGGGGGTGTGAACATCGACGGTCGGCGTCAACGCGTGAACTGAACTGGCACGTGAAAGAATTATAAATAAAAAGTCGGTGCGGATGTCCGATTAAACTTACAAAGCAAGTTAATAAAAGGGATTTAAAAAGAATGAATAATTAAATTTTAGTTCATTAGAATGATTTATTTTTCACAAAATTTCTCAATATATCCCTTTTCCAAAATTAAAATAATAAGCCCAAACAATGACGTCATATAATATTTTATGGTGAGAAACACCACACGCTCTGTTAATCTCCAAACCAAAATGATTATGATTTTATGTCTATATTTTCAATTTAAAAAAGTTACAGAGTAATGTCCCTTAGCGTTACCGAGTGACCTGGGCTAAAATATCTTTAAAATGAATAATAATAATAATATAATTTAAAAAAAAACTACCATCAAAGTAGCTACTACATCCCTGATACTCAGCAAGTTCTACTGAGGTCACCAAATCCCTATTTACTGGCTTAACCTATGTAAGATGCATCATTGTTTGGGCATGCGTTGAAATCAAGAGTGCTGCCGTCACGACCAACGTTATCCGTGGATTGTCGGAGTCGTACCGTGACTGGAGCATTTCTTGTTACAGTGACTGGAGCATTTCTTGTTACCGTGACTGGAGCATTTCTTGTTACCGTGACTGGAGCATTTCTTGTTACCGTGACTGGAGCATTTCTTGTTACCGTGACTGGAGCATTTCTTGTTACCGTGACTGGAGCATTTCTTGTTACCGTGACTGGAGCATTTCTTGTTACCGTGACTGGAGCATTTCTTGTTACCGTGACTGGAGCATTTCTTGTTACCGTGACTGGAGCATTTCTTGTTACCGTGACTGGAGCATTTCTTGTTACCGTGACAGGAGCATTTCTTGTTACCGTGACTGGAGCATTTCTTGTTACCGTGACTGAAGCATTTCTGGGCCAATCAAAATGCCATTTCATGTAATAAGTTTTTCCCCCTTTTACTAACACCCCAGTTCTTGGAACTGACACGTTTCTATCAGAATTTAGCCGGGCAGAATCAGCAATTACCAGGATTAATTGAATTCCGCGGAAGTTATGCGGAGTGGTGGGATAAAGGCGTCTCATCAAAAGCTCGTGGGAAACCGGAAGCAGCATGGAGGTTGTGCTGAAAAAAATTGTTAGGTGATTAAGAGGCGTTCCATTTTGTTGGAAACCATGATTTGGCCCGTATGTTTGTGAGTTAACATGTCGGTTAACATGTCGGTTAACAGGTGAAGATGTCAGTTAACATGTCGGTTAACAGGTGAACATGTCAGTTAACATGTCGGTTAACAGGTGAACGGGGGTCACATTAAAATTTGTGGTTTTTCTGAGAACTGATTTGTTTTCCATTGAAGGTAAGAGTACAAATGATTGTTGTGTGTTGGTTGTGGGATGAAAAGAATTTGGTTCAACCGCCATTCAATGCATCTACTCCAACCAGTGGTCCTCCAACCAGTAGTCCTCCCACCAGTGGTCCTCCAACCAGTGGTCCTCCAACCAGTGGCCCTCCAACCAGTGGTCCTCCAACCAGTGGTCCTCCAACCAGTTGTCCTCCAACCAGTGGTCCTCCCACCAGTGGTCCTACTCAGTGGTCCCTCCAACCAGTGGTCTTCCAACCAGTGGTTATCCCTCCAGTGGTCCTACTCAGTGGTCCTCCAACCAGTGGTCCTCCAACCAGTGGTCCTCCAACTAGTGGTCCTCCAACCAGTGGTCCTCCAACCAGTGGTCCTATCACCAGCGGTCGGTCCTCCTACAAGTGGTCATACCATCAGTGGTGCTACCACTAGTTGTCCTATTACCAGCGGTCCTACCACCTATTGTCCTCCAACCAGTAGTCCTCCCACCAGTGGTCCTATCACCAGCTGTCCTACCGCCTACAGCCCCAACAACAATGGTCCTACCAACCAGCCATTTTGGAAAAATGTACAAAAAAGACAGAAGAAATAATAAAAAAGCCTCAATTTCAGTTACATCCCTTTGATGCCCTTTCTTGATTCCGCTAGTCACCACAGCTTAAGTCGTGTCCCTTCGCCAGTTGGTTCATTAAATTTTCTCCCCTTCCTTAACTCCCTGCCGTGAGTTGTGTGTGTGTGTGTCCTGATTGATGTTGACATTGAACACAGCGATGCTGTTTTACTGTTTGATGGTCTTTAAAAAAATAACGTCACAAAGCATTGACGTACACTGGATACAGGACGCTATCAGAAATGGGACACAATTTTACATCTTTACCAAGAATACAGAGGATCACATACAGGAGAACTTATTTCCCCACACGTTTCCCCAGTCAGTAAAATTGACCGGCGTGTAGCTCACTGGTTCTCTAATTTTACAAGCTGACGAAAGAGCAACTCTACGAATTATTTAAAATATTTTACTAATTTCACTTAATTTTGTATAGTTTGTTTAAAAAATAATAATATCAGTGTAACAGAACCTAGTAAATACATGTATAAAACCTCCGCTTATTAGTGTTTTAAGCCAAATCTTATCTTAAATTAACTATTTGTCCACTCAGACGTCCACCATGGTCAGAGTATCTCCGAGACAAACCAAAAAAACCTGGTCACAACATCAATGTTTTGTTACATATGCCACAAATGACTTCCACATCCAACTCGGTGTGAAATAAAAGCAAATATGGTTTACATTCTGTCTCTATGTAACTTTATTTAACTTGATCTTTCATTCACCTGTTTTGGATCCCTGTAGCGCCATCCTTAATTTCCTTTAGCGCCACATCAATCAGGTACAGAACTCACAGGTTCGATGTGCCACATCAATCAGGTACAGAACTCTCAGGTTCGATGTGCCACATCAATCAGGTACAGAACTCACAGGTTCGATGTGCCACATCAATCAGGTACAGAACTCTCAGGTTCGATGCGCCACATCAATCAGGTACAGAACTCTCAGGTTCGATGTGCCACATCAATCAGGTACAGAACTCTCAGGTTCGATGCGCCACATCAATCAGGTACAGAACTCTCAGGTTCGATGTGCCACATCAATCAGGTACAGAACTCTCAGGTTCGATGCGCCACATCAATCAGGTACAGAACTCTCAGGTTCGATGCGCCACATCAATCAGGTACAGAACTCTCAGGTTCGATGCGCCACATCAATCAGGTACAGAACTCTCAGGTTCGATGCGCCACATCAATCAGGTACAGAACTCTCAGGTTCGATGTGCCACATCAATCAGGTACAGAACTCACAGTTTCGATGTGCCACATCAATCAGGTACAGAACTCTCAGGTTCGATGTGCCACATCAATCAGGTACAGAACTCACAGGTTCGATGTGCCACATCAATCAGGTACAGAACTCTCAGGTTCGATGTGCCACATCAATCAGGTACAGAACTCTCAGGTTCGATGTGCCACATCAATCAGGTACAGAACTCTCAGGTTCGATGTGCCACATCAATCAGGTACAGAACTCTCAGGTTCGATGTGCCACATCAATCAGGTACAGAACTCTCAGGTTCGATGCGCCACATCAATCAGGTACAGAACTCACAGGTTCGATGTGCCACATCAATCAGGTACAGAACTCTCAGGTTCGATGCGCCACATCAATCAGGTACAGAACTCACAGGTTCGATGCGCCACATCAATCAGGTACAGAACTCTCAGGTTCGATGCGCCACATCAATCAGGTACAGAACTCTCAGGTTCGATGCGCCACATCAATCAGGTACAGAACTCTCAGGTTCGATGTGCCACATCAATCAGGTACAGAACTCACAGGTTCGATGTGCCACATCAATCAGGTACAGAACTCTCAGGTTCGATGTGCCACATCAATCAGGTACAGAACTCTCAGGTTCGATGCGCCACATCAATCAGGTACAGAACTCTCAGGTTCGATGCGCCACATCAATCAGGTACAGAACTCTCAGGTTCGATGCGCCACATCAATCAGGTACAGAACTCTCAGGTTCGATGTGCCACATCAATCAGGTACAGAACTCACAGGTTCGATTTAAAAATAACATTTCCGATTTCCCCATCAGACCCGTCTACCCATCTCCCCCACCCCTTACTCTCCACCTCTTACTCGTGACCCACCCCACCGCGCGCACACACACACACACTTACACACACACATACACACACACAGCCCTGGGGCGATTAATTTTACCCCAGTCCCCATCATCCCAACTGAGGAGAAAATTAACTCTGACAAAATAAAACAAGATTTTTTTGGTTTAAATATGACGGGGGACAAAGCGGGGGGGGAACGGGGAGTAGGGGGGGATCTGTCCACAAAATGAGAAGTGGGACAAGCTGGACGTGACGAGAAACACTTGGGACTCTGGATTTATGTGGTCAGCGGGTACCAAAGGGGGGGTAAGGGGGTGGGGACCTTGTACAGTGGTTCAAACACTGTTTCATTAATGTAGCAATGTAAACAAAGCTGTCGCAGTGGTACCCAATTTAATCACAGGGTAAGTTTCTTTAGTGCCACCCCCCCACCCCACCAAAACCAATACGAAAAGCAAACAATTTATAATCACGTCTTTAATGTCGGTAGGTATTTAATAAGGAGTTAATTGGACCCGGGACACTATTACAATGTTGATATAATTTGATGGTATTTGAATTATGATGTTCAATTTTCCGAGCCTGTTGGTATGTACTTGTTCAATTTTACCATTGGTATTAGGATAAAAATTTCCCTCAAAAGATTTGAACTATTGGATCTTATCTTATCTTATCTTATCTGTTACAGACGCTCCTTCTATACAAAATATTATTGCTTCCTACGCTTATTCGTGCTTAATATCTAGTCTTGCATTTTTTTAGAGTTTTAAATGTTATAAAGTGTTGGTTTTCCTGGTTTCATTAGGCAGCCCATTCCAGGTACGAATTCCGGACTGGAAGAACGAGAATTTTTATGTGTCTATTCTTGCATTTTCGGAATAAGAAAATTGTTCTTATCCCTGTGTCTATCTGAGGGTTGTATTAAGTTAAGTTATCTTTGTGTTGTATTTCCAAGTTAGAATTAATTGCCTTATGTATTATTACTACTTTACTCTTGGTTCTTCTATCCTCTAGTGTTTCAAGCTTTAATGATAAACTAATCATGTATTACCGAGATGTTATTAAAAGACAAAAAAAACAAAAATTTAAAAAATAAATAAATGAAAAAAAAATTTACAAAAAAAAATTTACAAAAAAAATATATATAGTCTATATATATATATTTTTTTTTACAAAAAATGAAAAAAAAATTACAACAAAAAATTCTTTAAATGAAATTAATTTGCACGTATATATTTTGGTCAATTAATTCCCACCATTTCCCTCCCTTCCAAAATGACTTCTTCATTCCTGCACTTTCAGATCAGTTTCTTCTCCACCAGTCCTGTACTGAGCAGCCGAGAGCGGTTCCCATATTTCTTCAGGACGATCCCCAGTGACGTGTACCAGGCGGAGGCCATTGTGTCTCTGGTCAAGTTTTTCAAATGGAAATACGTCAGCGTGGTGTACGAGGAGTCCAGCTACGGCATGTTGGTGAGTAGGAAGTGGACAGTGGTCAGTTTGTTGGTGAGTATGTGGTGGACAGTGGGCAATTTGTGTGGGGGTATAGCTACGGCATGTTGGTGGGTGTGTTGTGGACAGTGGTCAGTTTGAGGGGGTTTATATAGCTACAGCATGTTGTTGAGTAGGTTATGGACAGTGGTCAATTTGATGGGACTTTTATTTTTGTGGTAGATATGGCACCTTTTTTGGTCATTCCATTAAATTTCTAGCTCAAAAATTTAAACCGCTGTTACCTGTTACCGATGGTAATTTCATGTCAGATAAAGTGAGTTATATTCTATTATGTTTTTGTCTGTTGATGGTCAGCCAAGTCGTCTTCCACTGTCCTATCTCCTGTGGACATCTAGCATACGTATGGATGGTCGGCCAAGTCGTCTTTCACTGTCCTATCTCCTGTGGACATCTAGCATACGTATGGATGGTCGGCCAAGTCGTCTTTCACTGTCCTATCTCCTGTGGACATCTAGCATACGTATGGATGGTCGGCCAAGTCGTCTTTCAATGTCATATCTCCTGTGGACATCTAGCATACGTATGGATGGTCGGCCAAGTCATCTTTCACTGTCCTATCTCCTGTGGATGCCTAGCTTACGTATGGATGGTCGGCCAAGTCATCTTTCACTGTCCTATCTCCTGTGGGTGTCTAGCATGCGTATGGATGGTCGGCCAAGTCATCTTTCACTGTCCTATCTCCTGTGGGTGTCTAGCATGCGTATGGATCAGATCTACATGATGGCGTTGTAATGAAATGGATTGCAGCTCTTAAAAATAGTTTTACTACAGATACTAGGCAACACGACGTACACTTCAATATTTTATACTCCATTTTCAGTGGTTACCTGATGTGTATAACAAAAGTATTCTTTAATGTCCAAAGTTTGAGAACCTTTGATATAAGGACAAAATTATTATAATTTGAACATATTTTAGGTCATTAAGTCTTTCGTGCGCTACTTCCTGTATACGAGTTCAGTTTCCGTTTATGTTTCGCGTGGACATAAATTTGGAGTAGAATTATTCGTTTTGTCCAGCCACCGTTTGTCTTCCATTAGGGATAGAGGTCTGCGACAAAATAAAACTCCACCTCCGTAGTCTGAAAGTCCACAGCTCTCCGTTGTACGCGCCACCAACACTACACTACAACATCCCTTCCACCACACTACAACATCTCTTCCACCAAGCTACAACATCCCTTCCACCACGCTACAACACCCTTTCCTTCTCCGATGAAATGAATATTTACTTTCTACACGGGAATGCCATTAAATTTTCTCCACTTTGAAGGCAAGGGTGAGGAGAGAGGGGGTAGAACAGGAAGTTCAATAATTGCACGCCTTTAACCACTGTCTCCCTTTAACTTACCCCTCCCCCTCCCTTAGACGGGTTCCTTGTCGGGAACCAGAGAGACGTGCTCACACACAGACACGCTGCACTGGTCAGATCCAAGCAACACACTGTCACTGTTGGGTCACCTCCGTCTATGGTCATCAAGTAATTATTTAGATTTGTTAAGGGGCACCACACTTGGCGTATATTTGTTAAGGGGCACCACACTTGGCGTATATTTGTTAAGGGGCACCACACTTGGCGTATATTTGTTAAGGGGCACCACACTTGTCTTATATTTGTTAAGGGGCACCACACTTGTCTTATATTTGTTAAGGGGCACCACAATTGTCTTATATTTGTTAAGGGGCACCACACTTGTCTTATATTTGTTAAGGGGCACCACACTTGTCTTATATTTGTTAAGGGGCACCACACTTGTCGTATATATTTGTTAAGGGGCACCACACTTGTCGTATATATTTGTTAAGGGGCACCACACATGGCGTATATATTTGTTAAGGGGCACCACACTTGGCGTATATATTTGCTTTCAATGTGACCAACAACACGTTGAGTCGCAGAAGTCAGTGTCAATAAAACCATCTTGTTTTCACTGTCAGTGACTTCTTATCGGAGGAAATTTCTGCTTTATACTTTCCTGAAGGACTCTTGAATTCCAAGTGAGGCGTTTCAGGGATTGTTTCTGTCAAAAACTGTAAACATAACTCTCACTTTGTTCAAGCTTTTTTTTACCACTAACCACATGAAGATAAACAAAAAAATAAACTAAATCTCTACTCTCAATAGTTGTGGGTCTTGTGCCCTGTCTTGTCTAATCTATACAGACGCTCCTTCTATACATAAGATTAAGGAGTCTACAGACCATGCCGGTCTGTTGGGAAGTGATGCAGCGTTCACAGGCCACGGCTATAAGGGTTCCACGCATTACCCAGCCGCCTTTATTTCCCTAACTAGTGTTAGGTACCCATTCGGAGCTGTGTGGACCCAGGAACGCCCTAGGCCCCAGGAACAAATCCTTGCCTTCACATGGATTTGAACCCGTGACCATCGGTACGCCAGCATGCCACTCGACCACCGTGCCCCTATGGGTTGTCGATTGGTGTGGGTTGCTCTGGTTGGCGATTGGTGCAGGTTGCTCTGGTTGAGTGGTTAAACATTGGTGGCACATCATCCGGGCTTTGAGCGTACGCACACAAGTCAAAGAGACAGTGGGTGTGTGGTAGGAGTTATGGACACCGATTTGGTGGAGGAGGGTTCGATTCTTGGGACACTACCTTCGAAATAGATCCAGCACTAGCGGTCTGTGTTGTGGTTCCAATAATTAGGGCGAAACATACCGAGTACTTAGTTTGTTTCATTGGTTCAGTGTGTAGTTTAGAGCCGTGAGTTTGCTGTGTACAAACTAACGTGTTCTAGCCATAGCCAATCGTCACGCCCCCCAAAATGATCAGATAACTAGCAATTTTCTGAGCAAACATTTGTTTCGGATTTTAATCAGTTCGCTAGAATTGATGAATTTAAAATTAAACAAGAAATAAAAACTCGAATGAGTATTTAAACGCAATTTCCAACAAGGTATTTCCGATTTTTTATCAAGGGAAATCATTCTAGATTACATTAAAAGTCGATTAAAATAAGTTATTCTGAAACTAAACACAATATGACGTCATATCCCCTCACGCTACATCACACCAAGAATGTGTCAATATAATGCGCACCACGCAACAATCTAACATAAGCAATCACAAAGCGGGAAAACCCCATTAACTATCATTCTAGATTACATTAAAAGTAATTTCAAATCAATAATTCTGAAACTAAACAAAATAATTGCTTTCACAAATTGCTTATAAAATTACGGGAGTCGAACGAAGGTTGGTGTATAAAAATTGCTTCTCGAACATTGTTCTAAATATTATTAGCTATTGTTTGACGTTTGTTATGGATGGCGAGAAATTGACAAAATACTGATATTTTTTCTGGTTTTTTAAAATGTTCCAAGAAATCCAGTAAAGCTTTTTGGTATTTTTTGTCCCTTGCACATCCTTGAGACCTCGTTAGCATATTTGCAAAAGACCCGAACCCTCTATCTGGTATGGTTTAGGAAGAGTTGCATGTGCAAGAGTTACAGACTTTTCAAAGGCTAATTGCATTAAAAATACATAATCATAAAATAACACTTTTCATGAATGTAATGTGTATTTATTTAAATCGTTGTCTCATTCTATTTTGGTTTTGAATCTCAATTTTGTTAGAAAACGAGTAATGCCTGAACTCTAAAGAACATCTCCTACAAGCCAAACTAAAACACGGCTTACAAAGTTCTCAATTAAACAATCCAACGTTGCCTGCTGTAAATAAATCCAGCGGTCGTCCTCCTACACNCGACTTAATTCTAGTTATAACGATAATCTCCCGGAGTCATCGACACGATACCCTTTTAATCAGGGCGCTTCTTAGACGGGGAAAATGTCCAGAATTATTGAGGAACGACGCAAAGTGGCTAAGTAATCCTTGAAGAATATTCAAGAGCAAGATAATCGGGGTTCTCTCTCGCGCCTCTTTTAGATTTGCGCAATTATTTCATGAATGAAAATACTCAGATTCGTCGAAGAAAACGGAATGCATGGTGAATCAAACGGTTATCATAATAAACGGAATGTCTGTCTGTTAGTCCCAATACTCATGGTGAATCAAACTGTTATCATAATAAACGGAATGTCTGTCTGTCTGTTAGTCCCTATACTCATGGTGAATCAAACGGTTATCATAATAAACGGAATGTCTGTCTGTTAGTCCCTATACTCATGGTGAATCAAACGGTTATCATAATAAACGGAATGTCTGTCTGTTAGTCCCAATACTCATGGTGAATCAAACGGTTATCATAATAAACGGAATGTCTGTCTGTTATTCCCAATAATCATGGTGAATCAAACGGTTATCATAATAAACGGAATGTCTGTCTGTCTGTTAGTCCCTATACTCATGGTGAATCAAACGGTTATCATAATAAACGGAATGTCTGTCTGTCTGTTAGTCCCTATACTCTTGGTGAATCAAACGGTTATCATAATAAACGGAATGTCTGTCTGTCTGTTAGTCCCTATACTCATGGTGAATCAAACGGTTATCATAATAAACGGAATGTCTGTCTGTTAGTCCCTATACTCATGGTGAATCAAACGGTTATCATAATAAACGGAATGTCTGTCTGTTAGTCCCTATACTCATGGTGAATCAAACGGTTATCATAATAAACGGAATGTCTGTCTGTTAGTCCCTATACTCATGGTGAATCAAACGGTTATCATAATAAACGGAATGTCTGTCTGTCTGCTAGTCCCTATACTCATGGTGAATCAAACGGTTATCATAATAAACGGAATGTCTGTCTGTTAGTCCCTATACTCATGGTGAATCAAACGGTTATCATAATAAACGGAATGTCTGTCTGCTAGTCCCAATACTCATGGTGAATCAAACGGTTATCATAATAAACGGAATGTCTGTCTGTTAGTCCCTATACTCATGGTGAATCAAACGGTTATCATAATAAACGGAATGTCTGTCTGCTAGTCCCAATACTCATGGTCAATCAAACGGTTATCATAATAAACGGAATGTCTGTCTGCTAGTCCCAATACTCATGGTCAATCAAACGGTTATCATAATAAACGGAATGTCTGTCTGCTAGTCCCAATACTCATGGTGAATCAAACGGTTATCATAATAAACGGAATGTCTGTCTGCTAGTCCCAATACTCATGGTGAATCAAACGGTTATCATAATAAACGGAATGTCTGTCTGTTAGTCCCTATACTCATGGTGAATCAAACGGTTATCATAATAAACGGAATGTCTGTCTGCTAGTCCCAATACTCATGGTCAATCAAACGGTTATCATAATAAACGGAATGTCTGTCTGCTAGTCCCAATACTCATGGTCAATCAAACGGTTATCATAATAAACGGAATGTCTGTCTGCTAGTCCCAATACTCATGGTCAATCAAACGGTTATCATAATAAACGGAATGTCTGTCTGCTAGTCCCAATACTCATGGTCAATCAAACGGTTATCATAATAAACGGAATGTCTGTCTGCTAGTCCCAATACTCATGGTCAATCAAACGGTTTTGTAAGTCTAATCAGCCAATATATCGTCAAACGTTCTCATAACAAGAGAGAAGCTGGTAACTTGCCTCATATAGAGAATAGAGTTTCATAGAGATGTAATAATTGCACTCGAGGTCTCGGCAATACATGAAGCAAGATTCATCGTACACGTACCTTGTGATAGAGTTTCATAGAGATGTAATAATTGCACTCGAGGTCTCGGCAATACATGAAGCAAGATTCATCGTAGACGTATCTTGTATATAACCTCCTCCTTCTCCCCCCTCCGCCACCTCGCTCATCTCGATATGTTGATGCTCACAACTTCTTGACAGAGGCCCACACAGCTATTCCCACTAATTCCCCCACACAGCTATTCCCACTAACCCCCCCCCCACACACACACACAGCTATTCCCACTAATTCCCCTTATTTAGTTTAAACGAAAAAACTGAAAAGATAAAATCTAAAAGGGCCGCTAATTCAAGTGTCGGTACAGGAATGGGCCCATTCCGGGAAGCCCCATCAGAAAAGTGCGCATGGATGAATCGGAAGAAGGGTAAATGTTCTCGCACTGTTAGACGCCCTGTCGTCTGGAAGATTGGTCTGCTGGTCGGGGGGGGGGCGGCGGGGGACCTGGACAGACTGCTCCCCCGGTGTCTTGCAGGGCGACATGGCATTGAGCGGGCACAGGAACCTGGCTGCTTGGTTCAACAAGGGCAATTAGTGTTAAGTACTTAGATTCTTCTCAGACGGGGAGGAAATGTTGACGGGCGTAGAGGTAGACGTCTGTATATATGGGGCTGCATTTTCAGCCGACATTTGTGGCAGCAGGCTGCACATTGTTTGTCTCGCCCTTGGTGGCTCTTCTCTGTACTGCTTCGATACGCATTAAAGGATAGCAGTGATGGAATCTGGTTACACACCAGAGCTGACGGGGGACTTTTCAACACTGCCCGCCTCCGAGCCAAGACCAAAACGACAGATATCCTAATTCGTGAGATACTCTTTGCGAATGATGTGGCAATAACAGCACACACTGAAACTGGTTTGCAACAACTCGTGCCAAGCTTCTCCAACGCCTGCAAAGAATTTGGTCTGCAAATCAGCTTGAAAAAGACAAACATCATGGCCCAAGACACACAACCTCCTCCTACCATTAATATCAACAATGAAAACTTGGAGGTTGTGGACAGCTTCACCTACTTGGGCTCCAAGGTCTCCAATACATTGTCCATTGAAGAGGAAATAAACAGTAGAATTGACAAGGCATCTGCCACAATGGCTAAATTAAGCAAACGGGTCTGGCAAAACACCAAGTTAACAGAAGAAACCAAATTGTGTGTCTATAGAGCCTACGTCATTAGTACACTGCTTTACGGGAGCGAGACATAGACCACTTATACATCCCAAGAGCGCAAGCTTAATAGTTTCCACTTGAGATGCCTGCGTCGCATCCTTGGCATTAAACGGCAAGACAAAGTGCCTAATACTGAGGTCCTAATGCGTGCCAATACCCAAAGCATGTTCTCAATCCTTAGTGAAAGACGCCTGAGATGGCTAGGACATGTTAAAAGAATGAGTCATGGCCGCATCCCCAAGGACCTCCTTTATGGAGAACTGACATCGGAAAAGCGGAAGACAGGTCGCCCACGTCTGCGATTTAAAGATGTCTGCCAAAGGGACATGAAAGCAGCCAGAATACGCACGACCGACTGGCAGTGTAAGGCAGAATACCGATCTACGTGGCGCACAGTTGTCAGAGAGGGCGTCATAGTAGCCGAGGAGCGAAGGATGGAGGAGGCTACAGAAAGAAGAGCTAGGAGAAAGGCCAAAACAGTGGAAAGCACATAACTCGTGTGTAAAAGCTGTGGTAAAGACTGTCACTCAAGGATAGGACTGCACAGTCACTCGAGGAAATGCAACCCAACTCAATGGTGATGCGCCATCGTCTCGCGAGACGGAAGGATGCCGATTAATTAATGGTGGCTCAAACCCTTGCTACGCCACTGCTCTCGTGATCCATAGCCTGCCTAATAGCTGACGAATCAAATTACCATCTAAATGCATGATTGTCGTTCAGTTCTTCTGAGTACGAGAGCACCGCTACTATATTTAAACCCGAGAGAATTCCCGATATCAGCACAACATTGCACACTTAAAAATACCACAAGCTCATTTGGGTTTGGTGCTTTACATCCCATTTTGTTTAAGGCAAGGGTTTGAAATCTGTAGGACTTGTCATTTCTAAAAGGAAATCTATTAATAGAAATATCCTGTGTTTTAAGATGGACAAATTTAATAAAAATTAATAAAAGATACGAGTCAATATGTAAATGTAGGTATATTGAGAAGGAAGTATCTTATCCACTATTTGTTAATTCTTCGTTAATTCAAGACAGCTTATTCGACTTGATCAAGAATATACAGTTTCTTAATTTTACTATGCTAATAATTTGGAGAACTTGTTGATTCTTCCGTATTTATGATCAAAAACATTGTTCCGCTAAAATGTAGTCTAAAAATAGAACATTACACATTGAGTTAAGACATTTTCCGGTCTTAGAAATGACAAGTCCTATAATAAAAAAAATTAAAAGTTGATACTTGAAAGACAGCTTTTCTCAAGTAAACGCTAGAAGATTGGAAGTCCATAACTTAATATTTTATGTCGTCATTGTTTGCCATATAGTCTAATGCCGAGGGAATAAGCTAAATAAAAATATTTCTATATGTTTTAAAAGAAGCAATGTTGAATACTAAAATTTTATCTGGCAAACTTTATACAGGGAAAAAAATTAAAAGAAAACAGAAAGTCACTTAGTTCTAGAAGCAACTGTCAAAATGGCTTTTGTTGTCCTGAGTATCTCTACTTAAGTCAGACTGCCGCAGCAACCCCGTGGATTAAGACAGAACCAATAACTGTTGATGGGCACCAGTGGACAACCGACTGAGTGGCTATCACGGACTGGACAATGGCGATATAAATCTTATTTGATTTCTTTGAAACAAAAATAAGTCGTTTGTGCTAGTGTGTTGCGAGACAGCAATGGGAGATTAGGATACACTACGCTGGTCACATGACCTATAACAAGTTGTAAACACGCAAGTTAACCCGTGCCCTAAGACCACGTGACCAGAGCAGACCACTTCGTGAAGGTCGGGGCTTGCAGCTGATTCCGTCACGTCATAATCCGTGTTAACTCCCCCGTGGTTATTTAGATGACCCCAGTCTGCTGACCGGGACCAGCAGTGACTACGTGATGTATGGGATCGAACTAGTCACTGTCCCGTGTGTAACGACTGGTGGCATGTACACATGCGGTAATGGTGACCAGCAATGACTACGTGATGTATGGGATCGAACTAGTCACTGTCCCGTGTGTAACGACTGGTGGCATGTACACATGCGGTAATGGTGACATAAATGACTGTATTTAAAAACTAAACAATTTTGACAATGTCTTTGTTACACAAAAAATGAATGGTTACAAAGACCAACCATCTGTTTATTACAAAGGCCATCATTTGGTACAAAGGCCATCATTTGTTACAAAGGCCATCATTTGTTACAAAGGCCATCATTTGGTACAAAGGCAATAATGTGTTACAAAGGCAATAATGTGTTACAAAGGCCATCATTTGCTACAAAGGCCATCATTTGTTACAAAGACCATCATTTGTTACAAAGACCATCATTTGTTACAAAGACCATCATTTGTTATTTTCGTGGTCACATCAGAGAAAACAACAGTATGATGTCTTGTCCGTCAATAACGTCTTGATGTGGGGGGGGGGAGGAGGGGCGGCTTGCATCATCAGGTTGTATGCCAACTGTCTGTGACTTAATGTCACTGTGACCTGCTCAAGGTCACGTCATTCAGACCTTCACCCATTCAGCAGGGGCGCTGCCTGCTCAGAGGAGTTCATAGGAAATAATTGCTCCCAATTTGTGTTACCTCTCTTCCCTTCCACTCAAATATTTATTTTACAGATTGTGAATTTCTTCAGCAGGTTAAAAATAAATGATATGGGGAAACGATAAAAATAAATAATATCGGAAAACGATAAAAATAAATAATATGGGAAAACGATAAAAATAAATGATATGGAAATACGATAAAAATAATCCCTCATAAGAAATAGTTTCTTTGAGCTATCACCCAGCAGATGAAATATTAATTGTGAGCGCACATCCCTCTCGTTGTCAATATTAATTGTGACCGCACACCCCTCTCGCTTCCAATATTAATTGTAAACGCACACCCCTCTCGCTGCCAATATTAATTGAGACCGCACACCCCTCTCGCTGCCAATATTAATTGTGACCGCACACCGCTCTCGCTGCCAATATTAATTGTGACCGCACACCCCTCTCGCTGCCAATATTAATTGTAAACGCACACCCCTCTCGCTGCCAATATTAATTGTGACCGCACACCCCTCTCGCTGCCAATATTAATTGTAAATGCACACCCCTCTCGCTGCCAATATTAATTTTAACCGCACACCCCTCTCGCTGCCAATATTAATTGTAACCGCACACCCCTCTCGCTGCCAATATTAATTGTAACCGCACACCCCTCTCGCTGCCAATATTAATTGTGACCGCACACCCCTCTCGCTGCCAATATTAATTGTGACCGCACACCCCTCTCGCTGCCAATATTAATTGTGACCGCACACCCCTCTCACTGCCAATATTAATTGTAACCGCACACCCCTCTCGCTGCCAATATTAATTGTAACCGCACACCCCTCTCGCTGCCATTATTAATTGTAACCGCACACCCCTCTCGCTGCCAATATTAATTGTAACCGCACACCCCTCTCGCTGCCAATATTAATTGTAACCGCACACCCCTCTCGCTGCCAATATTAATTGTAAATGCACACCCCTCTCGCTGCCAATATTAATTGTAACCGCACACCCCTCTCGCTGCCAATATTAATTGTAACCGCACACCCCTCTCGCTGCCAATATTAATTGTGACCGCACACCCCTCTCGCTGCCAATATTAATTGTGACCGCACACCTCTCTCGCTGCCAATATTAATTGTGACCGCACACCCCTCTCGCTGCCAATATTATTTGTGACCGCACACCCCTCTCGCTGCCAATATTAATTGTAATCCGCACACCCCTCTCGCTGCCAATATTAATTGTAACCGCACACCCCTCTCGCTGCCAATATTAATTGTAACCGCACACCCCTCTCGCGGCCAATATTAATTGTGACCGCACACCCCTCTCGCTGCCAATATTAATTGTGACCGCACACCCCTCTCGCTGCCAATATTAATTGTAAACGCACACCCCTCTCGCTGCCAATATTAATTGTAACCGCACACCCCTCTCGCTGCCAATATTAATTGTAACCGCACACCCCTCTCGCTGCCAATATTAATTGTAACCGCACACCCCTCTCGCTGCCAATATTAATTGTGACCGCACACCCCTCTCGCTGCCAATATTAATTGTTAACGCACACCCCTCTCGCTGCCAATATTAATTGTGACCGCACACCCCTCTCGCTGCCAATATTAATTGTAAACGCACACCCCTCTCGCGGCCAATATTAATTGTAAACGCACACCCCTCTCGCTGCCAATATTAATTGTGACCGCACACCCCTCTCGCTGCCAATATTAATTGTGACCGCACACCGCTCTCGCTGCCAATATTAATTGTGACCGCACACCCCTCTCGCTGCCAATATTAATTGTAAACGCACACCCCTCTCGCTGCCAATATTAATTGTGACCGCACACCCCTCTCGCTGCCAATATTAATTGTAACCGCACACCCCTCTCGCTGCCAATATTAATTTTAACCGCACACCCCTCTCGCTGCCAATATTAATTGTAACCGCACACCCCTCTCGCTGCCAATATTAATTGTAACCGCACACCCCTCTCGCTGCCAATATTAATTGTGACCGCACACCCCTCTCGCTGCCAATATTAATTGTGACCGCACACCCCTCTCGCTGCCAATATTAATTGTAACCGCACACCCCTCTCGCTGCCAATATTAATTGTAACCGCACACCCCTCTCGCTGCCAATATTAATTGTAACCGCACACCCCTCTCGCTGCCAATATTAATTGTAACCGCACACCCCTCTCGCTGCCAATATTAATTGTAACCGCACACCCCTCTCGCTGCCAATATTAATTGTAAATGCACACCCCTCTCGCTGCCAATATTAATTGTAACCGCACACCCCTCTCGCTGCCAATATTAATTGTAACCGCACACCCCTCTCGCTGCCAATATTAATTGTGACCGCACACCCCTCTCGCTGCCAATATTAATTGTGACCGCACACCTCTCTCGCTGCCAATATTAATTGTGACCGCACACCCCTCTCGCTGCCAATATTATTTGTGACCGCACACCCCTCTCGCTGCCAATATTAATTGTGACCGCACACCCCTCTCGCTGCCAATATTAATTGTAACCGCACACCCCTCTCGCTGCCAATATTAATTGTAACCGCACACCCCTCTCGCTGCCAATATTAATTGTGACCGCACACCCCTCTCGCTGCCAATATTAATTGTGACCGCACACCCCTCTCGCTGCCAATATTAATTGTAAACGCACACCCCTCTCGCTGCCAATATTAATTGTAACCGCACACCCCTCTCGCTGCCAATATTAATTGTAACCGCACACCCCTCTCGCTGCCAATATTAATTGTAACCGCACACCCCTCTCGCTGCCAATATTAATTGTGACCGCACACCCCTCTCGCTGCCAATATTAATTGTAAACGCACACCCCTCTCGCTGCCAATATTAATTGTGACCGCACACCCCTCTCGCTGCCAATATTAATTGTAAACGCACACCCCTCTCGCTGCCAATATTAATTGTAACCGCACACCCCTCTCGCTGCCAATATTAATTGTAACCGCACACCCCTCTCGCTGCCAATATTAATTGTGACCGCACACCCCTCTCGCTGCCAATATTAATTGTAAACGCACACCCCTCTCGCTGCCAATATTAATTTTAACCGCACACCCCTCTCGCTGCCAATATTAATTGTAACCGCACACCCCTCTCGCTGCCAATATTAATTGTGACCGCACACCCCTCTCGCTGCCAATATTAATTGTGACCGCACACCCCTCTCGCTGCCAATATTAATTGTAAACGCACACCCCTCTCGCTGCCAATATTAATTGTAACCGCACACCCCTCTCGCTGCCAATATTAATTGTAACCGCACACCACTCTCGCTGCCAATATTAATTGTGACCGCACACCCCTCTCGCTGCCAATATTAATTGTGACCGCACACCCCTCTCGCTGCCAATATTAATTGTAAACGCACACCCCTCTTGCTGCCAATATTAATTGTAACCGCACACCCCTCTCGCTGCCAATATTAATTGTAACCGCACACCCCTCTCGCTGCCAATATTAATTGTAAACGCACACCCCTCTCGCTGCCAATATTAATTGTAACCGCACACCCCTCTCGCTGCCAATATTAATTGTGACCGCACACCGCTCTCGCTGCCAATATTATTTGTGACCGCACACCCCTCTCGCTGCCAATATTAATTGTAAACGCACACCCCTCTCGCTGCCAATATTAATTGTGACCGCACACCCCTCTCGCTGCCAATATTAATTGTAAATGCACACCCCTCTCGCTGCCAATATTAATTTTAAACGCACACCCCTCTCGCTGCCAATATTAATTGTAACCGCACTCCCCTCTCGCTGCCAATATTAATTGTAACCGCACACCCCTCTCACTGCCAATATTAATTGTGACCGCACACCCCTCTCGCTGCCAATATTAATTGTAACCGCACACCCCTCTCGCTGCCAATATTAATTGTAACCGCACACCCCTCTCGCTGCCAATATTAATTGTAACCGCACACCCCTCTCGCTGCCAATATTAATTGTGACCGCACACCCCTCTCGCTGCCAATATTAATTGTGACCGCACACCCCTCTCGCTGCCAATATTAATTGTAATCCGCACACCCCTCTCGCTGCCAATATTAATTGTAACCGCACACCCCTCTCGCTGCCAATATTAATTGTAACCGCACACCCCTCTCGCTGCCAATATTAATTGTAACCGCACACCCCTCTCGCTGCCAATATTAATTGTGACCGCACACCCCTCTCGCTGCCAATATTAATTGTAACCGCTCACCCCTCTCGCTGCCAATATGAAATTGTGACCGCACACCCCTCTCGCTGCCAATATTAATTGTGACCGCACACCCCTCTCGCTGCCAATATTAATTGTAATCCGCACACCCCTCTCGCTGCCAATATTAATTGTAACCGCACACCCCTCTCGCTGCCAATATTAATTGTAACCGCACACCCCTCTCGCTGCCAATATTAATTGTGACCGCACACCCCTCTCGCTGCCAATATTAATTGTAAACGCACACCCCTCTCGCTGCCAATATTAATTGTAACCGCACACCCCTCTCGCTGCCAATATTAATTGTAACCGCACACCCCTCTCGCTGCCAATATTAATTGTGACCGCACACCCCTCTCGCTGCCAATATTAATTGTGACCGCACACCCCTCTCGCTGCCAATATTAATTGTAACTGCACACCCCTCTCGCTGCCAATATTAATTGTAACCGCACACCCCTCTCGCTGCCAATATTAATTGTGACCGCACACCCCTCTCGCTGCCAATATTAATTGTAACCGCACACCCCTCTCGCTGCCAATATTAATTGTGACCGCACACCCCTCTCGCTGCCAATATTAATTGTAACTGCACACCTCTCTCGCTGCCAATATTAATTGTAACCGCACACTCCTCTCGCTGCCAATATTAATTGTGACCGCACACCCCTCTCGCTGCCAATATTAATTGTAACCGCACACCCCTCTCGCTGCCAATATTAATTGTGACCGCACACCGCTCTCGCTGCAAATATTAATTGTGACCGCACACCCCTCTCGCTGCCAATATTAATTGTAAACGCACACCCCTCTCGCTGCCAATATTAATTGTGACCGCACACCCCTCTCGCTGCCAATATTAATTGTAAATGCACACCCCTCTCGCTGCCAATATTAATTTTAACCGCACACCCCTCTCGCTGCCAATATTAATTGTAACCGCACACCCCTCTCGCTGCCAATATTAATTGTAACCGTACACCCCTCTCGCTGCCAATATTAATTGTGACCGCACACCCCTCTCGCTGCCAATATTAATTGTGACCGCACACCCCTCTCGCTGCCAATATTAATTGTAACCGCACACCCCTCTCGCTGCCAATATTAATTGTAACCGCACACCCCTCTCGCTGCCAATATTAATTGTAACCGCACACCCCTCTCGCTGCCAATATTAATTGTAACCGCACACCCCTCTCGCTGCCAATATTAATTGTGACCGCACACCCCTCTCGCTGCCAATATTAATTGTGACCGCACACCCCTCTCGCTGCCAATATTAATTGTGACCGCACACCCCTCTCGCTGCCAATATTAATTGTAACCGCACACCCCTCTCGCTGCCAATATTAATTGTAACCGCACACCCCTCTCGCTGCCAATATTAATTGTAACCGCACACCCCTCTCGCTGCCAATATTAATTGTAACCGCACACCCCTCTCGCTGCCAATATTAATTGTGACCGCACACCCCTCTCGCTGCCAATATTAATTGTGACCGCACACCCCTCTCGCTGCCAATATTAATTGTAAACGCACACCCCTCTCGCTGCCAATATTAATTGTAACCGCACACCCCTCTCGCTGCCAATATTAATTGTAAACGCACACCCCTCTCGCTGCCAATATTAATTGTAACCGCACACCCCTCTCGCTGCCAATATTAATTGTGACCGCACACCGCTCTCGCTGCCAATATTAATTGTGACCGCACACCCCTCTCGCTGCCAATATTAATTGTTAACGCACACCCCTCTCGCTGCCAATATTAATTGTGACCGCACACCCCTCTCGCTGCCAATATTAATTGTAAATGCACACCCCTCTCGCTGCCAATATTAATTTTAACCGCACACCCCTCTCGCTGCCAATATTAATTGTAACCGCACTCCCCTCTTGCTGCCAATATTAATTGTAACCGCACACCCCTCTCGCTGCCAATATTAATTGTGACCGCACACCCCTCTCGCTGCCAATATTAATTGTAACCGCACACCCCTCTCGCTGCCAATATTAATTGTAACCGCACACCCCTCTCGCTGCCAATATTAATTGTGACCGCACACCCCTCTCGCTGCCAATATTAATTGTGACCGCACACCCCTCTCGCTGCCAATATTAATTGTGACCGCACACCCCTCTCGCTGCCAATATTAATTGTAATCCGCACACCCCTCTCGCTGCCAATATTAATTGTAACCGCACACCCCTCTCGCTGCCAATATTAATTGTAACCGCACACCCCTCTCGCTGCCAATATTAATTGTAACCGCACACCCCTCTCGCTGCCAATATTAATTGTAACGGCACACCCCTCTCGCTGCCAATATTAATTGTAACCGCACACCCCTCTCGCTGCCAATATGAATTGTGACCGCACACCCCTCTCGCTGCCAATATTAATTGTGAACGCACACCCCTCTCGCTGCCAATATTAATTGTAATCCGCACACCCCTCTCGCTGCCAATATTAATTGTAACCGCACACCCCTCTCGCTGCCAATATTAATTGTAACCGCACACCCCTCTCGCTGCCAATATTAATTGTAACCGCACACCCCTCTCGCTGCCAATATTAATTGTGACCGCACACCCCTCTCGCTGCCAATATTAATTGTAAACGCACACCCCTCTCGCTGCCAATATTAATTGTGACCGCACACCCCTCTCGCTGCCAATATTAATTGTAACCGCACACCACTCTCGCTGCCAATATTAATTGTAACCGCACACCCCTCTCGCTGCCAATATTAATTGTGACCGCACACCCCTCTCGCTGCCAATATTAATTGTAAACGCACACCCCTCTCGCTGCCAATATTAATTATGACCGCACACCCCTCTCGCTGCCAATATTAATTGTAAATGCACACCCCTCTCGCTGCCAATATTAATTTTAACCGCACACCCCTCTCGCTGCCAATATTAATTGTAACCGCACACCCCTCTCGCTGCCAATATTAATTGTAACCGTACACCCCTCCCGCTGCCAATATTAATTGTGACCGCACACCCCTCTCGCTGCCAATATTAATTGTAACCGCACACCCCTCTCGCTGCCAATATTAATTGTGACCGCACACCCCTCTCGCTGCCAATATTAATTGTGACCGCACACCCCTCTCGCTGCCAATATTAATTGTAACTGCACAGCCCTCTCGCTGCCAATATTAATTGTAACCGCACACCCCTCTCGCTGCCAATATTAATTGTGACCGCACACCCCTCTCGCTGCCAATATTAATTGTAACCGCACACCCCTCTCGCTGCCAATATTAATTGTGACCGCACACCCCTCTCGCTGCCAATATTAATTGTAACTGCACACCCCTCTCGCTGCCAATATTAATTGTAACCGCACACCCCTCTCGCTGCCAATATTAATTGTGACCGCACACCCCTCTCGCTGCCAATATTAATTGTAACCGCACACCCCTCTCGCTGCCAATATTAATTGTGACCGCACACCGCTCTCGCTGCCAATATTAATTGTGACCGCACACCCCTCTCGCTGCCAATATTAATTGTAAACGCACACCCCTCTCGCTGCCAATATTAATTGTGACCGCACACCCCTCTCGCTGCCAATATTAATTGTAAATGCACACCCCTCTCGCTGCCAATATTAATTTTAACCGCACACCTCTCTCGCTGCCAATATTAATTGTAACCGCACACCCCTCTCGCTGCCAATATTAATTGTAACCGTACACCCCTCTCGCTGCCAATATTAATTGTGACCGCACACCCCTCTCGCTGCCAATATTTATTGTGACCGCACACCCCTCTCACTGCCAATATTAATTGTGACCGCACACCCCTCTCGCTGCCAATATTAATTGTAACCGCACACCCCTCTCGCTGCCAATATTAATTGTAACCGCACACCCCTCTCGCTGCCAATATTAATTGTAACCGCACACCCCTGTCGCTGCCAATATTAATTGTAACCGCACACCCCTCTCGCTGCCAATATTAATTGTAACCGCACACCCCTCTCGCTGCCATTATTAATTGTAACCGCACACCCCTCTCGCTGCCAATATTAATTGTAACCGCACACCCCTCTCGCTGCCAATATTAGTTGTAACCGCACACCCCTCTCGCTGCCAATATTAATTGTAACCGCACACCCCTCTCGCTGCCAATATTAATTGTAACCGCACACCCCTCTCGCTGCCAATATTAGTTGTAACCGCACACCCCTCTCGCTGCCAATATTAGTTGTAACCGCACACCCCTCTCGCTGCCAATGAGAAACAATTTTCTTTTTGTAACTATGAGTAAAAACTAATTCTAAGATTATTAGAATACATTTTTAAAAAAATTCATTTCTGTGTTCATTAAATTTGTCAGGTAGAAAAACAAATTATAATTTTTGCAGTCAACAACTTGCTGGCAAGTTTGAAGTTGCAATTTTTGTTCGCTGTAACGAATATGCTACAATGAACGAAGGAATGTGACACTAATTACATTTGATTCGTGGTCCATAGCTGTGTCTTACACCAATCAAGGGAAATTAGTGTGTGTGAAGCTGCCTCTAACAACACCCCCACCCCTTTACATGACCCGTGTCATAGAATGTCCGTTGTTACGGATTCATGTATAATCATAACATCTTTGATTCATGTATAATCATAACATCTTTGATTCATGTATAATCATAACGTTTTTGATTCATGTATAATCATAACATCTTTGATTCATGTATAATCATAACATCTTTGATTCATGTATAATCATTACATCTTTGATTCATGTATAATCATAACATCTTTGATTCATGTATAATCATAACATCTTTGATTCATGTATAATCATAACATCTTTGATTCATGTATAATCATAACATCTTTGATTCATGTATAATCATAACATCTTTGATTCATGTATAATCATAACATCTTTGATTCATGTATAATCATAACATCTTTGATTCATTTATAATCATAACATCTTTGACTCATTTATAATCATAACATCTTTGGACACATTCGGTGACGTCAAATCGGTTGGCGTTTATTGTATAGTAAGTTTTTGAGAATGTGCTTCTCTCTGTTCCATTGTTTGACTCAAGGGCGGTCTCTATGTCAAGTACAGATTTAGACGTTGAAAGATTCTGATGTCTCGCAAAGACCATAATGCAAGGCAAACATTCCAGGGGGGGACGAAAAAAAGGCAGGCAAAATAAGAGACAGGAGGTCAACATCAAGGAAAGGACCGGCCTCCTCCCAAAAGGGCAGCACGAGACCGGGACAAATGGTCTGTTATAGTGAACAGTCTGCGATGGTGCTCCAACGACCCGCGCACGGGTTTAAGGGATAAGAAGAAAAAGAAAAAACTCTGTTTGTGTGAGTCATGTTGAGATATCTCACTACGGGTTTATATAAGGTCTCAGTTGGTCACGTGTGAGTCATGTTGAGATATCTCACTACGGGTTTATATAAGGTCTCAGTTGGTCACGTGTGAGTCATGTTGAGATATCTCACTACGGGTTTATATAAGGTCTCAGTTGGTCACGTGTGAGTCATGTTGAGATATCTCACTACGGGTTTTTATAAGGTCTCAGTTGGTCACGTGTGAGTCATGTTGAGATATCTCACTACGGGTTTATATAAGGTCTCAGTTGGTCACGTGTGAGTCATGTTGAGACATCTCACTACGGGTTTATATAAGGTCTCAGTTGGTCACGTGTGAGTCATGTTGAGATATCTCACTACGGGTTTTTATAAGGTCTCAGTTGGTCACGTGTGAGTCATGTTGAGATATCTCACTACGGGTTTATATAAGGTCTCAGTTGGTCACGTGTGAGTCATGTTGAGATATCTCACTACGGGTTTTTATAAGGTCTCAGTTGGTCACGTGTGAGTCATGTTGAGATATCTCACTACGGGTTTATATAAGGTCTCAGTTGGTCACGTGTGAGTCATGTTGAGATATCTCACTACGGGTTTATATAAGGTCTCAGTTGGTCACGTGTGAGTCATGTTGAGCTAGCCCAGAACGAGACTTGAGAGAATCAGTTTGAGATGACACAGAACGAGACTTTAGAGAATCGGGTTGAGATGACACAGAACGAGACTTTAGAGAATCGGATTGAGATGAAACAGAACGAGACTTGAGAGAATCAGTTTGAGATGACCCAGAACGAGACTTTAGAGAATCAGGTTGAGATGACCCAGAACGAGACTTTAGAGAATAACACGACACCGCCAGATCCTAACAGAACGCTACTATTATAACACGACACCGCCATATCCTAACACAACACTACTATTATAACACGACACCGCCAGATCCTAACAGAATGCTACTATTATAACACGACACCACCAGATCCCAACAGAATGCTACTATTATAACACGACACCGCCAGATCCCAACAGAGTGCTACTATTATAACACGACACCACCAGATCCTAACAGAACGCTACTATTATAACACGACACCGTCAGATCCTAACAGAATGCTACTATTATAACACGACACCACCAGATCCTAACAGAACGCTACTATTATAACACGACACCACCAGATCCTAACAGAATGCTACTATTATAACACGACACCCGCCAGATCCTAACAGAACGCTACTATTATAACACGACACCGCCAGATCCTAACAGAACGCTACTATTATAACACGACACCGCCAGATCCTAACAGAACGCTACTATTATAACACGACACCGCCAGATCCTAACAGAATGCTACTATTATAACACGACACCGTCTGATCCTAACAGAAAGCTACTATTATAACACGACACCGTCTGATCCTAACAGAACGCTACTATTATAACACGACACCGCCAGATCCTAACAGAACGCTACTATTATAACACGACACCGCCAGATCCTAACAGAATGCTACTATTATAACACGACACCACCAGATCCTATCATAACGCTACTATTATAACACGACACCGCCAGATCCTAACAGAACGCTACTATTATAACATGACACCACCAGATCCTAACAGAGTGCAACTATTATAACACGACACCACCAGATCCTAACATAACGATACTATTATAACACGACACCACCAGATCCTAACAGAACGCTACTATTATAACACGACACCGCCAGATCCTAACAGAACGCTACTATTATAACACGACACCGCCAGATCCTAACAGAACGCTACTATTATAACACGACACCGCCAGATCCTAACAGAATGCTACTATTATAACACGACACCACCAGATCCCAACAGAATGCTTCTATTATAACACGACACCGCCAGATCCTAACAGAACGCTACTATTATAACACGACACCACCAGATCCTAACAGAACGCTACTATTATAACACGACACCGCCAGATCGTAATAGAACGCTACTATTATGACACGACACCGCCTGATCCTAACATAACGCTACTATTATAACACGACACCATCTGATCCTAACAGAACGCTACTATTATAACACGACACCGTCTGATCCTAACAGAACGCTACTATTATAACACGACACCGCCAGATCCTAACATAACGCTACTATTATAACACGACACCGCCAGATCCTAACAGTATGCTACTATTATAACACGACACCGCCAGATCCTAACAGAACGCTACTATTATAACATGACACCACCAGATCCTAACAGAGTGCAACTATTATAACACGACACCACCAGATTCTAACATAACGATACTATTATAACACGACACCACCAGATCCTAACAGAACGCTACTATTATAACACGACACCGCCAGATCATAACAGAACGCTACTATTATAACACGACACCGCCAGATCCTAACAGAACGCTACTATTATAACACGACACCGCCAGATCCTAACAGAATGCTACTATTATAACACGACACCACCAGATCCCAACAGAATGCTACTATTATAACACGACACCGTCAGATCCTAACAGACCGCTACTATTATAACACGACACCGCCAGATCCTAACAGAATGCTACTATTATAACACGACACCACCAGATCCTAACAGAACGCTACTATTATAACACGACACCGCCAGATCCTAACAGAACGCTACTATTATAACACGACACCACCAGATCCTAACAGAACGCTACTATTATAACACGACACCGCCAGATCGTAATAGAACGCTACTATTATGACACGACACCGCCTGATCCTAACATAACGCTACTATTATAACACGACACCATCTGATCCTAACAGAACGCTACTATTATAACACGACACCGTCTGATCCTAACAGAACGCTACTATTATAACACGACACCGCCAGATCCTAACATAACGCTACTATTATAACACGACACCGCCAGATCCTAACAGTATGCTACTATTATAACACGACACCGCCAGATCCTAACAGAACGCTACTATTATAACATGACACCACCAGATCCTAACAGAGTGCAACTATTATAACACGACACCACCAGATTCTAACATAACGATACTATTATAACACGACACCACCAGATCCTAACAGAACGCTACTATTATAACACGACACCGCCAGATCATAACAGAACGCTACTATTATAACACGACACCGCCAGATCCTAACAGAACGCTACTATTATAACACGACACCGCCAGATCCTAACAGAATGCTACTATTATAACACGACACCACCAGATCCCAACAGAATGCTACTATTATAACACGACACCGTCAGATCCTAACAGACCGCTACTATTATAACACGACACCGCCAGATCCTAACAGAATGCTACTATTATAACACGACACCACCAGATCCTAACAGAACGCTACTATTATAACACGACACCGCCAGATCCTAACAGAATGCTACTATTATAACACGACACCACCAGATCCAAACAGAATGCTACTATTATAACACGACACCGCCAGATCATAACAGAATGCTACTATTATAACACGACACCGCCAGATCCTAACAGAACGCTACCATTATAACACGACACTGCCAGATCCTAACAGAATGCTACTATTATAACACGACACCACCAGATCTTAACAGAACGCTAATATTATAACACGACACCGCCAGATCCTAACAGAACGCTACTATTATAACACGACACCGCCATATCCTAACACAACACTACTATTATAACACGACACCGCCAGATCCTAACAGAATGCTACTATTATAACACGACACCGCCAGATCCCAACAGAATGCTACTATTATAACACGACACCGCCAGATCCCAACAGAGTGCTACTATTATAACACGACACCGCCAGATCCCAACAGAACGCTACTATTATAACACGACACCGTCAGATCCTAACAGAATGCTACTATTATAACACGACACCACCAGATCCTAACAGAATGCTACTATTATAACACGACACCACCAGATCCTAACAGAAAGCTACTATTATAACACGACACCACCAGATCCTAACAGAATGCTTCTATTATAACACGACACCGCCAGATCCTAACAGAACGCTACTATTATAACACGAAACCGCCAGATCCTAACAGAACGCTTCTATTATGACACGACACCGTCTGATCCTAACAGAACGCTACTATTATAACACGACACCGTCTGATCCTAACAGAACGCTACTATTATAACACGACACCGCCAGACAAAAAGATAAACACCCACCGCCCAGAATCCCCTAACATAACGGAAAGACTCAAACTAATATAAAACAACGACAACACAAATGAATACATAAAAAAACCAACTCGCCCGATGCCGAAAACGAACAAAAAACTCGCCAGATCCTATTCTAAAAAACAGCATTGCTAACTATTATAGATGCGCATACAAGACGCCGACAAGAACAACCACGGACATCATAAAAGACCACCGAAAATAACACGAACGACACCACCATAACACGAGAACTACGAACAAACACCACCAGACCCTATAAATAACGGAACAAACGACCACCGGCACCCTACACTTATAACAAATCTGACACGATTAACAAGCGTATACTGCGACAACAACGACAAGAAAAAAAAAAACGCCACCTCTAACTACTTCTCCCGGCCCAATCTCCACCTCCCCCCCCCTACCCGCCCCACCCACCCCTCCCTCACCCATACCACCCCCCCAACCCACCCTCCACAACCCCCGCCACCCCCCACTTCCCTCCCCCCCCAAGAAGCCCTCCCCCCCCCCGCCCCCCGAGCCCCCCCACCGTTCCTGCCCGAACTCCCCCCCACCGCCCCCCACAAGCCCCCCCCCCCCCACCCCCCCGCCGCGACTCCGAATCGTAGCGACGCTAACGCTAAAACCGCCCGCTACTAATATCACATGCCAGCCCCCAGCACCGTACCACCAACCCGATCATAGTGCATCACTATTATAATCACGACGGTATAATAAACACGGAATTCGAACACCCCCCGAGATCTCGCACCAACCAGAACGCCCTAAAACGGCTACTGATTATAACACACGATCTAGGAACCACAACGGGAGACTGAAGGAAAAAAACAAACGACAAATGAACCACCCTGATATCCTAACAGAAAAAGTAGCGCGTCTTACTGATTATATACAATAAAAGACCGACACCCACACCCCCTGTACGCCAACTCCCGAGTCCCCCCCCGCACCTGCGAACCCGCCCCCGCCTGGGTCTGGTCTACGTCACACTCATTCTCCGTACTCGCACACAACCCCCTCCTACCACCCTCCCCCCACCCCCATCCCCCACCCCCCCCCATCACTACCTCCCCGACGCCCCCTCCGACTCCCGCGTCCTACTCCCCACCCCACCACTGTCTCCGCCCGGCCCCCCGCCGCTCTTCCCCGGCCCCCACCCCCCCCCGCCCCACACAACCCGCCTCTCTCCTACCCGACCCGTCAACCCACAGCTCACTTCTAGAAATCACACTCGCAACGAAACCACGGATAAATCCCCCCACCAACCCCCCCCGCCCCACAACCAACGCCAACCACGCCACCCCATCCCCATCGCCCCGCGCACCCCGCCCCCCCCCTGACTCCCCCCCCGCCCGCCCGACCCCCTCCAACAGGTAGCCAGCTCCCTACCCCAGTGAAACGCTAGCGCTACTATAATAAAACAAACAACGTTACCCACGAACCCCGGCCACCCAGATCCTACATAGACCCAGAATGCTAAGGAGACTATTATAAAACCGAGACGTCACTCCTACAACCCCAGACACCCCCACCGTGCCTCCTAGCTTCACCGCAAAACCCCGCGCCGCCAGCTATCACTCACCGCCCCGTGCAAAACGCCCTACCGACCACTGCACCAAAACTTCAATAACAAGGTACTTACACCACGCCACCCCGCGCACGACCCCGCACCCCGCCCCGGCACCCACACTCACCGTAGACGCCCCCTCCCCAGACACCCGCCCCGGCATAACCCACCCCCCGGCCGGCCATCCGACCCCAATATCCCCAACGCCCCTCCCCCCCGCCACCCTAACCACGACAGACACCCACGCCCCAACCAAACCCCACCCCACCTACCCCCACACTCCCACTGACCATCACGCCTCGGCCGCCCGAGTGCCCATGCCCTCGCTCCCCCCTGCCATCCCGAGCCCCGCCACCACCATAAAACCGCCGGCCCCCCCCCCACTACCCCCCTGCCCCCCCCCCTTCCCCCCACCCCCTGCGACCCCCCCCCCCCCCGCTCCCTCTACCGCCCGAATCCCACCCGCCGCCCACCCACCCCTCGCCTCCCTTCCCGCCCCCCCGCCACACTTGTGGGTGGGTCTGTACACCCGACAACGCCAGGCTACCCAAGCCACCCCACTCCCCCCCCACCCAACCCTCCCCCCCGCTGATCACCCCGCCCGCACCCCCCCCGCACGACCTCCCCCACACCTCGCCACGATGACGCGCTTTAGGCGCCCCCCCCACGCCCCCGGGGAACACGCATCACACCCCCCCCCCCTCCTGACCCCCGCGCCCCCCTCCCGCCAGAAACTCCCACCCTGAAAACCGCCAGCATACCTAACAGAACGCTACTATTATAACAACGACACCGCCAGAATCTAAACAGAACGCAATGTACGCATATTATAAAACAGTACGGAACGACACCACGCCAGATCCTAACAGAAATTCTAACTATTAACACACGGCAAACAAAACGGAGCACGACACGACACACCAACTACCAGAAATCCTAACTATAAACGCTTAAGGCCTGTTTCATTATATAACACGACAACAAAAACCACCTGTATCCTAACAGAACATTCTACTCATATACCGCTGGAGACTTAATACACGACAACACGTCCACGATCCCAACAGAAATCTACTATATATAAAACAACGCACCGCCGGAGATATCCAAACAGATGCTGTTCTAATATAATAACAAATAAAAGCACAAACACGACAAAAAAATACCAACCACCAGATCCTAACCAGAATGGCTAGGTCTAAATCTATTATAACACAACGACATCAAACGAAAAAAAACCAGACAAAACAGCGGGCGAGAGCG